>VYZW01036749.1:73606-107496 GCA_013401315.1 Balaeniceps rex | reverse complement strand
GTGTTTTGAAGAGTTGGAGGCATTTAATTTCATTTTGTTATTACCTTTAATTTATAAGGTTTCATATTATTTACATATTATTCTTAAGACCTTTGGTTTAATATAATATTCTGCTTCAGCATTATTAAAATAAAGCTGTTCAGAGTTTCAGAATAAAATAGATCAGAATTTCTAGTCTAACTGAGATTTTCATTTAATTGAGAAAAAAAACACACTTTGAAACTCCAGAATATCTTGTGGGATACTACTTGCTCACTTGCTCTGCTTCTGGGTCCTTATTAATGTTAAATGTAAATAAGAAATACAAGCTAGTACCTCTAGAGGATGACAATGAAATTTTACTAAATCTTCATTCAGACACTATTTCTGTACCTTCACACATGAAAAAGAAGCTGTGTTTGTTACCAAAGATCAACACATCACATAATCATGTCAGTTGCCATTATATAGCTTTATTTTTTCTTCATTCTGTTACAATAACACCTAAGTGCTGGATGATAATCGTAACTGCAGTTTACAATTGCTTTTCATCCTTAGAAGGTCTTAATATGCTTTAGAAGCCTTTATAGCAATGTGGTTTGCAGGGATTATTTCATCTACCACTACAGTTCAGACACTGCTGGCATGAAATTTGGCAACTGTTCAACAGCCTTATCACACAGAAAACTAGAACTGAATGGGCAATTTACAGGTTGAAATATAATCACTCACCAGAGATGAGACCAGAATTTCAAGATCAATAATAATAACACAACCAGAACACAACAAGTTAACATACATGCCTGAGGAAATGGTCTCTATGGAGAATGATGTGGAGCCGCCCAGGCTCTGGGAAGTATATGACTGTCTTTGAAATGGGTCTTCCTCTTTCTCCATACCCTGCCAGTGCTACTGGAAAAAGTGGAAAAGTGACGGGGCTGTGGGATGCCTCTTCTCTATGATATGAAATTACTAGTCTTCAAGAAGGGCTTACAAGGACCTGTCTCACTTCACTCTTGTGATGGCAGGCAGGCACTTCTACATGGTCCATAAGTTAGAGGCTTCCCTACCCAGTCTGACCTTTAATGAACAGTTGTCAATTTAATATTGACAGCTTTTTAATATCACTCCATTTCATTAATGCTTCGTGCTCCAGTCATCTGACCACCAAACGCAGTTAGTTATATGCTGTCCTTACAAAGGAATCCAAAAGGTCCCCTTGAAATGCTGATTCCTAGCATTTCCAGGCTGTGATCCCTGAAAATGGTCACACATATATAGAAATGGAAGTTAGTCATTCCAGGACTTAAGAACATGTATCCACATGCAGGACTTTGGGATCTAAAACCTTGCTACAATCTTTCACCTCCCACCCCCTTGCATTCTGCCTTTGCTGGAAGAGAATTGAAGGTATTTAGCACAAAGGAAAATGGCAAAAGCCCGTGCATTGCACCTTCCCCTGCAAGCACAGCAGGAAGACTCTTAACAAAGAACATGGCAGAGTTTATAATGATGCTAAATTTGCTACTGTGAGTCAACAGACTGAGTTGCACCTGTCATACAAAATGCAGGTGGGACCTTTCCTTTCCTCTTGCCAATATTAGGTTCTGGCAATTCGTATACATGTGGCCAAATCATCATTGGATATTCCAGTTGCACCTGCATTACTCAGGATCTTGGCTCCAGACCACATCTGCTAAAAAGACACAGAGTTCGATGTTCCTCTCATTCCATGTATGAACATACTGTGTGCACTGAGAACAGACTGAGCTGTGCTTATCCGATTGCTCACTGACATATTCATGCGGTATAAAAGAAATGATTTTTTTTAAATATAGGTCTAAATCACATCCACCTTAGTTTCTTCATTTTGTGATTTAATTATTTAAAGTGCCAAGGCTTAAATGAAATACTGAAAAATGAGATATAATTCTAACCAGAACACCATTACTATACTGAAAGTTAATAGCCCACATGTATTGTCATTCTGACACCTTGTTTTGATCCACTCATAAATTTCTAAGGAAACACATTTTGAACTAAAATTTTCCAGATTTGGTGACCTTTCACATATCCATTTTGGTTTTGCATTTTATTTTTTGACAATATGAACAGGAATGCCTCAAACACTGCTTTACCACAGGGAGCGTGGACACAAAGAGAAAATGAACTCTTTTTCCTTATTAAAAAAAAAGATTTGTACCATTTTTATGTGTTCTGGCACCAGAAAGACATAAAGCTACAAAAATGACAAATGTTTTCATTGCATGTTCTTGTGTATGAAGGTCTTGATGCAAGGTAAGGCCTGGCTGTAAACAGTGGTCTATGAACGTACACAGGAGTACATACAGTTTTACGTAGGAATAAAGTCTTCAACATGCTTGTTTCAAAGTCCTGCCAAATCAGTAAGAGGGGGTTTCAAACATGATAATAGGCTATAGGTTGAGCAGAAATATACATTAAGCCATAAAAGGTATCTGAATTTTGCAGGAGAAAAATGTTTCTTTTCTGCAGACTCAAGGGAGTTGTCCCTCAGTACAATTTACCCTTCAACAGACCCTATCTCTGGAACTGCTCCATGCCTGTGAAAATGCAGCACTAGCCTTGAATGTGTCTCTTGCGCTTCTGTTCACCACACCTGCACAGTGCAAAAGGAAAACTCCAGCTCGATCACCAGAAGAGGCTGGAAATCTTTGCTTTAGCTTCTAATGTATCTGCCTTCTACACTTCTTGTTTAAAGAAAAACAAGATTTAGAAGTTGCTGGTTTGAATGGAAACAAGTCTCCAGCTGGTGACTCGCTGGCAGCCTGCACAGCCTCCCAGACCTCCTCAGCATCCTACTGAGGCCCCAGGGTGCTTTTAGACCTTAAGAGGTTCCTCCTTTACAAATTCCCACTGGGGCCTTTCCCTCCTTCTTTCAGAGTCACCAGCCCACGTGCTGACTAGAGTGGGACTGATCTCGCAGAGAAACTGGCCAAGTACAATACCCAGCACCAGCCATCCAGGTCAAGTACAACCACTCCTTTCCTTCTTGCCTCTAGCTAAAGGTGTAAGAGCATTTCCTGGGCCATGGTGCTGTGTTATCACCCCGTGACAGGTTAAGGAAACATGGACATGTGGCTCAGCAAGGAGGCAGCTCCCAGCCTGGGCAATACTGTCCAGGGGGGCTGTGCTCCACATTAGTGTTACATACTGAGAAGGTTAACAAAATTAAGGCTGTTCCCATTTGTTCCTGTACAGCATAATACTTAGCACGTTTCTGTCTGAAGTATGCAATTTCTTTTGGTGAGATTAAATGAAGCTATCAATGGCACATTTTCAATGCAAGAAATACACATTGAAAGACCCATTACCTTTAACGGAAGCTGCACAATTCATGCTGCATACTTACTCCCTAATGTTGTTTTAGAAAATCCTTTTTATCTACTTTTCATCAAGTTTTCAATAGCAGGGTCCCTATATGCATATTAGAAATTCACAATGGAAACTTTCAAGTCAGTTTCCATGAACCTTGATAATTATTGGATGTCTTTTCCATTTTTAGCCTCAAAAGTTTGACTTTTTTTTTTACTTACTTTTTCTCAAAGGCTATCCAGTAATCTGTTGTACATCCAGAAATATTATTATTTATTAAACTTAACAGCACACTTCACTGTGTCACAGGCTATTGTTGCAATGGGTTATGTAGATTAGCACCATTCTTACTGTGCCACATGATAAGGCATCTAATTTTATACGTGTTACCTCTCTTCTGTTTGTATGCAACCACTGGGATACAGATATCTTTCCCTGAAGTGATCAATTTTCTGTTGATGAAAGTTTATTGGAAATCCTAAGACTCCAGAGGCTGTTCAGGCTGATGGCTCTGAGTCCTGAAGATGGATTTAAAAATACATTATTACTTTCTCTCAGCTTGCAAAAGAGGCACTGAGAATCATATCTCCTTTTAAAATGACACGGTAAAAATGAGATACAAACTTAAGAGTGGATGATTATGAAAAGTAATTCCATTTGAGACTTTGCATATGATTGACACAGTCTATGCTTTGATAAGATTAAAAAAAATCTCCAGAGATAATTGCTCATAATGAATCATTTATTATGTATATCTCTTAATTCTAGAGGGGTTAAGGATGAGTGAGCATGAAAGCCAGGGACAGAGCTTTATGCATCCCATAAACGCTCCTTGCAGATATTTATATGTGTCCTCAAGCACCTCTGCATGAAATACAGAAATCAAGGACACTTACCGCTTTTTCTAAAACACGTTTGCTGCGCAAAAAGCGTTGGCTCTCTTAGGCCTGAATCCTGCCATGACCCCAGAAACCAAGGTGGGCAAGAACAGGGGAAGCACCAGCGGCATACTTGCAGAGCAGAGATCCAAGGCAAAGCAACCCTTTCTTTGTGCCACACAACAGAAGGCATGGGATGGGAGGTACAGAGCAGCCAGGCTGTCGCCCATCCACTTAATTACCACAGGGCCAAAAAGGCAAGCACGTTGTGCAGGAGGCTGGAACCACTACTGACGATGGTGTGCCAGGGTATACACATCTTTGGCTTACTGCAGTGCCTCTTCTCCTTGCATGCACACTTGGAGTAGTAATTCTGTTCTGTAGGGTTTGGTCTGGGGCTCAAAGCACCAAAAGGTGGTTTACATCTAAACACAGCATGACTTTTTGAGAGTAGCATGGGCCTAAAATTTTCTGTCCTTGAACCAATTATGCATTGGGCAAAGGATTTCTTTTTCTTGCATATGTTCTTCAAAGGACAGCCTCTTTAACTATGACTTGCAGGGTCACAAACCAAAGTTCAAATTGGTTTCATTAAACATAAAAGGAAGATTTTGTAGCTAAGCTGTTTGCATACCTTTTTTACAAGCTGGCATATGAACAGTCAGCAGGTGCCTCTCCAGAGAGACAGGCATAATATACAGCTCTTACAGCCATACAACACTTACCGTCATAAGCATGGCATGTTTTACAGGATGCCTGATGACTTAGACAAAGAGCCATCGTAACGACTTCCCTGGCTCCATAATAGCTCCATTTACAATTAGCGTTAGGAGGCAGCACAGCTCACTTCCACGTACGGAGCTGATTCGGATTTAGATATGACAGTCTAGTGAACAAAACGTGCCTGGGTGACTGTCTGCAGAAATTCATGCTCTCATTTTACAGTGCTGGCTACTCAGATCGTTGGAAACGACCTGCCTGGGTTCTGTTGTACCTATGTATTTTGTGTGTGGAACGCCTCCTAAACTTTCTGACTGTGGCTGTTGACTTGGATTTTAACATTCACCTTTTGCTATCCGAGCTGCATAGCTGACACTTAGAGTGGATTGTCTCACCCTCATCAATGAGAAAAATGCCAGAACTTACTGAAGGAATCAGGTACAGCTGGGGAAAAGGACTGCAGGCAAGTAGGTAGGCTGGGATACAGGGAGATGTTGCGTTCACAGCCCACCGCTGGCTGTAAGCCCAAGACTGGGTTTCCACTATTTGGGGTGAAAAAAGTGTGTTTGGATGACGGCAGGGACTTCCATTAAAAATGTGTGAAAATATAGATCATAATCAATAATAATTTTCTGTTAATAGAACCATTTTCCTTGGGTTTGATCACAGGTCCCAGATCACTGAGCACACGCCAAGGAAGCGTTCCCTTGGTGGTTCATGGCACGTCACACAGCAGTGCTTCCTGGGTCAGACCTGGGTGCGCTGCAAATTTCCAAATATAAAACAACTTTCAATAGCAGCAGTACTCCAAAAACATCTTATACAAAAGGTGCATAAGATAGGCAAATGTTTTAACGCCCCCGATCTTCAAGAGATACCTGTAAGAATTGCAATTATTTATTCTGCTTTCCAGTATTGCAATGCTTGGTCACTACTATTTGTTCTTTCATCTACTATGTTTAAGCAACATACACTGTCCCTGTCTTACTTCTTCCATCTCAGGATCAGGAGAAAGTTACTTCCTAAACAAGCAGAGGCCTTCACTGAATTACGCACAAAAGCATAAAATATTTCAGCTTGCCAGAAATTAGTGAAAACAGGAAATTGTTCTTGTTTATCTTTTGTTCTGTTTTACTTCTTTCTTTGTTTCCTTGCATGCTTTACAAATGGTATAAAATCTTCTTAAAATGTTCCTCTCAACCTGCTCATTATCTAAAACAAACCATAGATCACTATTAATGTCACTTAAAATAGACTAGAATGTGGAATTATTCTAATTTGGTGGCTAAAAGGTATTATCTACTCTGAAAAAAAGAGTGGAAAGTTGCATGTTGAATATAATAGGGAGGTCATCAAATTAAAAGAAATCTATTTTTTTTCTAAAAATCAAAATAAAGAAAGAAAAGAGAAGCATTTACAAAATAAATACACTAAGCACACAACTGCTAGTACACATGCAGATTTTTCCTAATAATACAATGGAAGCTATTAAAAATAGATATAAACAATAATCATAGAATAGAATCATAGAATTGAGAATAATGAGAATGTTTGTATATGTATTACATGAGATTACTCTGCGTGTGTGCACACGTGCGCATGCGGACTACAGTATATTTCAGGTGTCTTAAGCCAAGCATTTAATCATGTGAAAAGTAGAAACAGCATATTTCAAAATAACTTGCAGGAAGAGAGGGTACCCATGTACTAAAGAAATGGTTTTGAATCCCTTTTTCTGCACTGGCACAACTGAAGAATGGAAAGCATCACACAGAACTGGAGCAACCTGTGTCAAATTGACACCAAAATATGATATCTGGTTATTGCACAATTCCAGAAAACCACACTGGTAGGTCTTACTCTCTGTGAGCTTGGGTTAGATTATTTATGTAAATTGCTCTAGTGATTTAAAGGGGTCTTTAAGCAGAGCTCAGGAAAGAGATGACCTTCCTCAGCACTGGCCAAGGGCTCCGTGTCTTACACTCTCTTATCCTACATTCAGTCCTTCTTTCCCTGAGCAAATATTCACCCTGATCTTCACAACCTGAATGGTCCTCCCCTGTAACTTTTAGGCACATTGACTGCTGGTCTACTGTTGATGTGTATGAGGCTACTTTGATGACGAGCATCATGTAGGAATAGCCTCTGAGTTTTTCAGGGTCTGTCACAAAAAATCTGAGACTCCAGAATTGAGAGCACTTACGCAAGAGGGAAAACGTATTCACACGCACACAAGCGTTGCCACTGAAGATTTGCATAAAATTATTCAGATGCAGAAACCCTAGATCTTTTCCCTAAAATAGCTCTTGACATACTTATCTTTAGGGAGTTTTCACCTTGTGGATGTAATTCCTTAATTAATTACTTCATCTTCTGTCTAGAATCCTGCAAGCCTCTTGGCAGATCTGTTATAATACAGTTACATATTCATGTGATCTGAGCTTTGTCTCAGTCAAATGTGGTTTTTATTAGTAACAATATGGATTATTATCACGGTTCTTTTATTTTCGAAGTAGTAGCTCATCAACACACCTAGGTAGCTGGTTGATAAAAAAAGATAAGTAACAGTTAGGTTTGAAGCTTCAAAGAAAGACGCATTTAAGTGTACAGCCCTTTAAAAGTACGTCTGCCCAGACACACAGCCACTGCACTTCGTTCATAATTAAGGTAAGCGTTTACCTCCTTAATGTAGTTTATGGAAGACAAATATTTATATTTTTCTACAGTCACTGAAATACATGCAGCCCCTATGTCAATGGTGAAGGCTGCATCACATGGGGGTTCTGTGTACTGTCCAGGGCACATGGGAAGAATGCGTGGTGTCTGTTCAGTAAACCTTTGTTGACCAAATTTATAGCAACTAAGAAGTTGATCTCCTAGGTCTTCTTCTAGAAGTAGAGTTACAACACAAGTTTGCATATGTATCCATTTAGCTGGGAACCTATCTGAAAAAGTAGGCCTCCAAGTGGCCACCAGCCCACCTGGGCATGCAGATGCAGATGTGGATGCACACATCAAATATAAACACAATACCAAAAGCTAAACAGGAAGCTTTTCAGGTTCAAGTTTCAAATTGGAGAAGATAGGATGTAAAAGAGTTTCAAGATGACCAAATGAAACATTCTAGGAACAATAAGTAATATTTAACAAAATTTTGTTGCACATGTTCCTTCCTATTAATCTAGTTGTGTATATTACCTTCAACACTGTGCTGTCCAGATGATTTTTAAGGAAATAACGATTTTCTCCTGCATTTTTTCTTCTTCTTTCTTCTCCTTCTTAGGCTTGAGATTTGGAAAAATGTGTTGGTTTTTGGAAAGCTAAATCAAAGGAACAAGCAGGTCTGACAGATCTTCCTGGGCTGATTGTTAAAATTGCTTGTTAAAATAAATTTTGCAACTGACATAGAAGAGTATCCTGTTTTGCGTCCCAAGATTAGAAATTTCACTATTACGGTAGAAGTTCTTATAAAAGATGATGCTCGTAGAGAAAGATGTGCTTACTTGAGTAGCTTTGGCAGCCAGTGTGATTTGGCTGCTATGAAACTAGTGTGAATGTCATAAGATTTGGCTCCATTCCCGGCTTGTTTTGTGAATTTGCCCAAAAGTCATCACTCAATCTAGTCCTCTTATTTTGTTTCCTCAACGGTGCCAGGGGAGGGACTGTCCAGATATGACTTTGCAAACTACCTAATATAGTAGGTCCCTATTACAGCTGAGAAAAAAACGAGCAAATCCTTTGTAGCGTTTTGAACATAAGGCAGAAATCTTTAAGTTCATTCTGTATTCAGTGGGGAACCAATGGAGAACAGAGCACTAGGGAAATGAACTTACGGTTGCTTGTATTTCTAAATAGACAAGTTGCTGTATTCTATCATCTTGGGCTGTTTTCAGACTGGATAGCTGTATTTCCAGATAATGAGGTGCAATTTCTTCAAAGCAGCTTTAAATCCTGATGCATATGATGAAATGCTGTAATGCTTTTCATTTTCTTGTTTGTGTTTTGCAAAAAACAGGAGAACAATAACAGGGAGTTGATTGGAAAGATATTGGGGACGACCAGGTGCTTCAGAAAAAAAATCTCAAATCCTAAATATGCTAATACCTGCAGTTTGCTAAAAGAAGCAATTTTGTGGCATTTACTTTAGTGCATCCTCTTCATTAAAGAAAACTTTATGGGAGTTAAACTTTAATGCTGCTTTTTTTTGTCTGTGTTGACAATTTGGATGGGGCTTGGGATTTGTTTGTGTGTTTGTTTATTTATTTCTTGTTAATTGGATTATAAATGGTCACAGAGCCAATTCAGTCTCCAGAGTCTATGATTTAACGATGTTCTGAATCTGTTTCTGAAAGTTACCCACAGGGGAGCAGTACTGAGAAAGATGCCACCTTCTCTTTGCATAGTGTAATTAAACTTTACCTGACTACCAATAAATTAATTTACAAGGTCTTCCTATAATTTAAATGAAATGTGAAAATTATCCCTTCTTTGACTCATTTTCAGCAAGCTGGATCAATGTAGTTTAGGAAATTAAATGTTACCCTGTTGCCTCTAGACAGTTGTTCCTAAACCCATCTCCAATCCCTTGCTTTCTCTCCTTTTCTACCAAAATTATTATATGCTGCATAGCTGAAATGGCACATTTTGCTACTGCCTCATAGCTAATACACCATTACGCCACACTGGACATACCCCCACAAATGCAACAAATGCAGAGCAACATCTCTTTATTGGTGAGTTCTCCGAGATGGTTCTTTCTTCATCTTTTTATTTAAATTTAGCTTTTTACAGTGTGCCAGATTGGCAGCCATCAAAAATAAAACTTGATCCATAATTAAGTGCAGATGCAGCACATGCAGAAGCAGCATGGCTGCAGTCCTGCCAATATTGCCTAATGTGAGTCCAAACAGAGAGAGAGAATTTTGTCGTGTGCTGTGTCATGTGGACTAGGAGATGGAAAACAGGCCCTGGACCATTAGTAATAATGCATCCTGTGAGAAGTCACCTCTGAAAAAAGGAAAATCCCCCCAACACCATCACGAGAAGGCATTTCTGGTACCGTAAGTCTGAACAGATGTGACAGTACCCGAAGCAAGTGCTTCCTCCCACAAAGCCCTGCTGGCACAGCCTGCGGGGCTGGACCCAGCCTCCCGGCACACCCCATCAGTGCTCCCCCTTGATGCTGCAACTGGTGGTTGCCAGCAGCTACTCAAATTATATCATGCTTCAGCTCTCCTACATGGGACTTGAGAAGATCATCTCCTCACTGCTGAGGCCAGGCACTAGAGGGAAGGCTTACATCTTTTCTTTATTCGCAAACCATCACTCTGTTAGTGCATTTTATATGTCAAAAGTACTCAGGATAGGCAAAGGTGCCAAAAGGTGTATTACTGCCTTCAAGGGGAATGGAGTTAGCCCACAGCACACCTAGTTTTATTCCCTGAATAATTTCCCTAAATTGCAGACACCATGGCCCAACCTGTGGTCACGTCAGGGTCTGTTCCAATAAGAAAATTTTCAGTGGTGGGTGAATTTCAAAAGCAAACTGCCAAAACCACAAGGCTATATTACTGTGGTTTAACTGAACTTATGTATTAGGGAGGAGATTTCAAAAGATTGAAAGATTTAGGGCCTCATTACACTGAAAATAGCTGTGACTTTTAAGTTGTTGAGTTTCTGAGGAGCTTTGGAAAGTTTTCTCCTCAAACTTGAGGCTTCTATGCAGCATAAGCAAAGCTGAATCAAAGGAGTGAGTGTCTGGATCAAGACAAAGCCACAATTCCCAAGCTGTTGGAAGGAAAAGAGATGAAGACAGAACTGGGTGAGACACCCAGCATTAGAGCTCCGCAGATTTGCTTTTAGCGTTCTTTTTGCTATCTGGGGAAGGCGAGAAGCCTTGTGCTCACCTCCAACAGGTGCTGCCCCCCAGCCTATCAACCACCCTATTCTCTGCTTCATTAAAAGCTGCAGCCAGCCTGATTTTGCAGTGCTCTGGCACAGGCAGAGCTATCAGAAGGTTGTGACCACACGACTGCTCCAGAGCAATCTGCTATCTCAGGCAACTATTTTTGCCTATACCTACAGAGAGTTCTGCATTCAGGTGTTACTGAGGAATGGTTTGCAGGTACAGAGGTTCTGAACTGGTGGCCGCCAAAACCACTGGAATGAACAACTCAATTTGTTGTAAGTGATAATGCACTACTTTGCCATTGTTAACTGCTCTTATTCTTTTAATTCAACATTAGGCAGTTTTAAAGCAAAAGAAAAACGAAGACAGAACACAGTAGGAAGATAATGATCAAAATAAAGTAAGTAAATTGTCAAATCAAATTGCAACCATATGGTACAGAGTAAGAATTTTACACAAGACCAAGAAAGAGGAGAACAAGGGAGTAGAGATTCTTTTTTTATTGGTTATTAAGGGTACTAGAAACCATGACACAGGCAGAGGACAGAAAGATTAGTCTCTACAGCAGATAGCTTACATTTCAAACTGAAAAGAAAACCCTAAAGAAGTTTTCGAAAAGGAGGAACAAATTGTTTATTAAAAAAATAATGCAGGTGATACTGATTAGTTACATAACTATAAAAGACGGGCATCAAAAGCTGTTTGCGGAGTGCAAAACCTTGCCAGATCTGTCAGCTGCATGTAACAACTCTTTAGGAGTTTAAAAACAAAACAAATGCAAACCCTCACAGAATATTACTGATTCTGTGGATTTCGTGTTTCAGAACTTCGAGGTAAAACTATGACTTGGCTTGCAACTGCTCATGTTTGTAATGACCCTTTTGGTCTCGTAGATGAAATCAAGCTCAGTGGAATTACAGAGGTAGTTATAGAGGTACAGTCACTGTGAACCAGACTTCAAGCTATTGGGAGAGTGACAGAAGTTAAGCCATGAACAGTCACTCCTTTATATTCAGGATATGTATTTAGTGCATCATCATCTATTCCTCATTTCTAAGTCAATAAACACAGCCACATGCTTTATGTTACTTTGCACATCACGCAGCACCACGATAAGCCCTGCTCAATTCCCCTGCATCCATCTCTCACCTGCTATAGTAACTTGTGGTGATTCTTTGTCTGCCCTGTCAACCCTTCGTATTGCATCTGCCCGAGACTGGAGTTTCCTCAGCCCCTTAGGAATAGCAGATGTGTCTGCGGTGTTAATATGTCACACAGTACATCCAGATGTAAGCGAAATACCAGCCTGACATGTTCCTACAGTCTCCAGATCTCCTTGTAAAAAGTTATTATATCACCTTGTGAGGTCATTTCAAAGCACTGTTGAAAATTAAATGATGTTGGCAACCGAGCTGAAAGTAACCATCCTCAGAAATATGCTGGTTTGAGAAGTAAGCCAACTTGAGAATGAGAACCAGCCTGAGAACATTGTGCTTAATTCAATGAGGGCATTTTTGCCAATTTACTTTTATGGGTGATTTGTCCTGTACCATTTAAGTTAGCAACAGTCCACTGGGATAAAGAGCCAAATATAGAACCTGATCCATTCCTATTGCGAACCTATGGAAAGGCTAAACCGAATTTTGCAAAGGTTATCTGTTTACACAAGGTCAAACTAACGTAAGAGCTACGCACCATAACAAAGAAAACTCAGAAGGGTGGATGGGTGAACTGAACAAAGGCAACGGGAATGTTTGGCTACACTGAAACATCTAGCAGCCAACAGCAATACTTGAGACAAATTTTTCAAACTACTTGGCCTGAAGTTAAACACCCACATTCATATGTAGGCAATGACATGAGTGATTTGAGCTACAAAGGATTCAGGCAACCACTGCTCCCAGTGGAATCACTCATCAAAAATCAGGCCATACACTTCTCAGCCTACGTATAGATTTAATGCCTAAATTAGGGAAGAAATTCTGAAAGTCCTGACTTTAGAGTTCTGTATCTTAAAAATACTAGAAAACTTTAACATAAACATAGCGACAAGTCCTCACATACATTAAATCAGCATAGCCCTATTGGCATCATGAAAAAGCATTGGTTTTTAATGAGCTGAAGATCTGGCTTTGCGGTCCCCTGTGGCATCTGTGTATCCATGTATGGATGATAACTCTGTATTGGCAGGAAGAGCTGGAGAGAAACAAGGGAACAGCCCCAGAAAGCAGGAGTTACAGGTTCATGCCAAGATTTGCAACCAATTTGCTGTGAGATCTTGCACACATCACTGCTATTCTGTGATTTTTTTCCCAAACAAACATTCCCCTGTATATACCTGTTTAGACTTAAACAAACTCTTCTTACTACATACTCTTACAATGCTGAGCAGAAACAGATTCTTATTTCAGTTTGTGCCCTCACCTACTATTTCAAACACTATCAATATTAAATCCATCTTAATTTATAAAACCAGCCCAGATTCTCTGGCTTGGCTGGGTAAAATCTGCCTCTGACTCAGCAAAGGAAAAATATACCTGACGAGCCTTGAATCTGCATCTGCCTAGGTTTGCACGGACTCCGTGTAATGGATGTAACTGCACATGAAATGTTACAATGACAATAAATACACATAAATCTACTAAACTGATGAGCATTCAGTCAGACCTGATTAATGATGCCCTCAAGAGCAGCAACAAGCTGCATTTTCATCCTTAAAAGTGAAAAGCAACAGTTTTAAAGGACACGAAGCAACACAGAGAGCCATTTCTCATCCAAGCCCTTGAGAAATATTTCCAGCGTGATTCTGCCCATCATTACAAGAGCACTGAATGGCAGCTAGAACTCCAGGAGGTACAAAGCCCCATCAGCTACTCCACCACAGGAGGGACAGGAACATAATCTCTGCTCCATGGTAGTAAAGGTCCTATCCTGTACCTGAACAGAGACTTACAGGAGAACCCCCCATCCAGCACAACCCTAGAACAACCCGGGAGCATCCCTGCAATAAAGTGGGTAGCTCTCCTTAGCCAGAGACTCAGCCTTCTGCCCTGCAGACTAATACACCCAGGCAGGACATCTCCACAAGGTCTGAACCAGAGCTGGTTTTCACCCAGACAATGCAGAGGACCACAAGGTCTGATCTACCTGTGCCCATTCATGTAGGCATGTCTAAAGTGAGGTGCTGAGACCTGCAGTTAGCACGGCAATCAGACCTTAAGGATTCCTGTAACCTGTCCTGTGCTCAATACCAGCAGCTCTCTCTGCTAATCACATACAATTTTATGCTGCCAGTGTAATTTAAATCGGCTGAAATTGGTTTTCAGAGTATTTAATAAATATTGCCTGCTGGCATAAACGGGATTGAAGAGCTGGAGATCTGAAAGAGCCAAACATCCCTTTTGGCACCTTTGCTCTAATGATGCAACTGTGTCTCTGACAGTCTCTGCCAGTCTCAGCAGACTGGCATTAAAGTGACGCTTTGCGCAGGAAAAAGTAAATAAACAGATTATGCTCCATCTGATCCATAAACAGTGGGATCTTATTAAAAGCCACCAAATGCAACTTCAAACAGCAATGCATTGTATCCTACTATTCATGTGCAAACCATTGGCCAAGCCAATAAAATCCGTCTTTGTGCAGTATTTTTATTTTAAATAATATGTGGAAATGGATTTCTAATAGCTTTCTCCGGGAGCCCAAAGTAGCTCTGATAATTAGGCTACCTAGTTAATTACTAATACTTTACAAAAATGGCCAATAGTCTGGTTTGTCAACATAGCTTAATAGAGATGGAAATGAAACGTATCTAATTTTCCTAGCCACAGTACTTTCAGAAATGGCAGAGGTGTTTATCCTCCCTTTTCCTTCTGAGGAGATGTACCATAGGTCATGGCAAGATCCTGGGCACAAGCACAACCAAGTTTTGATCCTGAGCACCGTTAGCCTTCCTGGCTTCTCCCTGCCCTGGTCTGTGCCCCTCTGAGGTGACTTTAATGCTACTTCCAGGAATAAATACCAATTAATTTCAGTTTGTGAATTCCTCATTGTTACACAATCTCATACAATAAAAACAAGCAAAAGTAACCCCTAAATTTTGGAAGCTAATTGCCATAAAAATGACTTCATAACAAGGCAAATTTTTAGCCTTTGTTCTAAATAGCCAGCTTTGGAAATTTTCAGCATGGCAAATAACTCATTTTTTTCAAAGCAATGCACTGTGTTTTGGACAGAAGACCCTCAAGTCATGTCTCTTTTCTGATCTAAAGGACAGTGCAACAGGCTGGGACCTAGGTGATTTATAGAATCATAGAATCATGAATCATTTAAGTTGGAAAAGACCTTTAAGATCATCAAGTCCAACCGTAAACCTAACACTGCCAAGTCCACCACTAAACCAGGTCCCTAAGCACCACATCCACACATCTTTTAAATGCCTCCTGGGATGCTCTATCATTAACCAGTCTAATGTAATCCTTAAGGTGTTATCACTTCCCTTCTGCATGCTGTGGTCACCAGTTGCAAAATTAAGGTAAAGCTAACAAATTCCTTTGTGAAAGACTGAGATTTCCACCCCCACAAATTGCTACAGAAAATGTAGGCACTATTATCCACATTAAAAAATGGAGTCAACGTGTTTGTTCTAAATAGTATGGCAAGACCAATTGCTCTCCAGCTCATACACATGCACTCATATTTTATCTGGCCTTTGCAGAGACTACCACCTCCCTTTTGATCATCTTTTAACTTAAAATGAGTAGTGAGGGAGCTAAGCTGGCACTCCCAACAACAGACCCTGACTAGCAGATTTATGTCTTTACAACAAACCTTGCTTTTACCAACTCTGCAAGACACAGTGCAGCATATGGGACTTGATTTCCAGAGAGCTCAGCCCTCGCTCCTCTGCCCCTGCTCCACATGCTCAGAGCCCAAGAAAATCCAGCTTTAGTTGGGAAGCAGTAACCTGAAGAACACAGGACTGCAGACTTCACTGCAGAAGGATGCCATTGATGTTGAGCTGGGATGGCGATTACGGACTGTAGTAGAGAGCAGGAATACAGCAGCTGGGGATGAGGTGGTGTTGTTGGGATTTGGGGTTTTCTGAATATGTAATTTTTATACTTATTAATGTGTCTATTTTTATTTGCATTGTAGAAGTATTCAAGAAACAAGAGCTGCAGTTACCAAGTACATAACCCAGCTGTTCTTGTTGCAAGCCAGCAGAAGATCCTGCTCTGAAGAGCTTGCAGTCAAAACAGACAAATCAGCCAAAGCCTGAGCTCAGCACAGGTATAAAGACATGATGTGTCACCAAGCTGGCAACTGGCAAGGTCAAGACAAAAGGTAGACCCAAGTCTCACTCTAGTAGCATATCTGGAGAACTCTTCTCACCTTCCCACATTGTATTTTAGCACAAAGTCAGGCATAGTATAAAGACCAGCTAGGCACCTTTAATGAATCAGAAGGAAGATAAAATAAAAATACTGTCTAATGAATAGTCTTCTTCTATCATCATTAGATTCTCAGAAATATCATCCTAACTTTCTCCCCTATTTTACATTCTCCTAACTCTCCGCCTTTAATAGGTTTCAAGGATAACATTTCACAGTCCTAACTTTCAGCCTGCAATGGATGAGGCTGAGTACTTTTATTACAGTTTAATAAATTGTTAATATTGAATATGAATAATGAAATAACTACTGTCATGTAACCCCTAATAATCATTACAAAAATACGCTTTCTGACATAATTTAAACATATTACTAAAATATATATGCTTGCCTCTGTGCAGGCAAAGGTAATATTTCTGACAATTATTTCTAATAATAATTTTGTTTAAAATAAAACCTCATTTTTTCTAAGAAATTTCAGCTTTCATTCAAATAAAACACTTTTACACTCAAAATGGTAGCATTCTGATTCAAATGCAGCTCTGACACTGCATCTGTCTGTTTTGCACTGCTTTAGATTTGGTACTGAAGATGGTAGAGAGCTATTCCACGCTTACACTGAGGCAACTGAGCAGAAATCTTGGCCGCTGTTTTACATGCGGGCACACATGCCCGTTGCACCAGTGCCAGAACTGTAGCTAGACATGCAATTTCTTGTGCATGCTGACTGGATGCCCGTGTATATATATCTGGAGCACAGGTTCAGAAGGTTTGGAGAATTTGGCCTAGACATCCTGGAAGTGGGTCATTCACACCTGGAATTTTAGGAGGTAGGTTTTTTGGTTTGGGGGTTTTTCTAATTTTTTCTTTTTTAAGTTAGCTAACTAGTAGCTTCTAACCTGATTTAAAATTGTATTAAGCAAAAAATGCCTTTAAATAGACAAGCTATTCAAATTACTGTAAAACGTGTTTAAAAGACTATGCCAGGAACTAGTCTGTTACAGCTATCAGTGCCCAGCCATTCTCAGAGCTAAAATAAGTGAACTAAACTATACTGGTACAGAGCTATGTTTATAGCTTGACATAGCCATGTTTATGTCAGCGTCACGGAGACAGCTGACAGAAGTCAACAAATGCCAATGAGCAAGGTTATGGCCATCCTGGACTCAAGCTGGCCTTCAGCTGTCTCCATCAAACTTATGGCTTTCATACTAAAGACTCACACTGCAGTGGCTACCCAGCAGCAGATGGGTAATTCCACGCTGTGTACAGCACATGAGTTTTCTTTGATATTACAAGCTCATTTGAACTTACACATCTAACTTCCCTCCAAATTAACGCTTGAAACATCCATCAAAACATGTTACAATTTTATGAAACTCTAGTGTGTCCCATTACTCACTGGCACTTTTCATCTCACTCTCCATCTCCTATTTTAATCCTGAATTTCAGAAAACAAATGCACGTGTTTATACATTGAGCAGTCCCATGACTGCAGCATAGCTATTGATTTCTTATGCGACAACCTACACGCATATACTCAGCAGAATCTGGGCAGATGTAATAATTTCTGAAAAATTCCACTTTTCACTTTATTAAAGATGTTTGGGGAAATAGCCTGGTAGTTTTACACAGGATACATTAAAACTGGAAAATAAGGTCCATTCAGCTACAGCTCTCTTTCTATTGCTAAGCTGTCTTTTCTTCAACCAGAACCTGGTTTGGAACTCCTTTGCAGGGTTGCAAGAGCCCAGCTGGAATCTGGGGAACATCCTCACTTTTCAAATTTATCACTTTCTGTAGAGCTAAACAGAATCTACTGAAGTGCCATATGCAAAAAAAACCTAGGAAAATAATCTTCTTGATTTCCTCCTGCCACCAACCCACCATTTTTTTCATATACCAGGCTGATCCTCTTTTATCTTGAGGGCAGTTATCATTCAATTATAATCTTGCTCCTCTGGTAGCAACCTGATTAATATAAGCACATCTTTACTTTAGATTCTATATGTTCAAGATTAAGCAAACTGTTGTATATGCCCTAAAAATGGTTAAATAAATCATCTTTATGATATTTTCCTGATTTGTCCAGAGGCATTGCAACATCTCAGGCTGCCAAAACATGAGCCAGGTCTCAAGGCTCCATTCATATCAATGCGAAATAAAATGTGATTTAACAAAGACAAAAAATGAGCTTGAAGCCTTTCTAGTAGAAGAATCATTTGGATATGAAGAGATGTGAACTGGGAATTCCTACAAGAGATAACTGAAGAAAGGAATGCTTTATCAAAGACAAATTTTCATCTACTTCTTTATAAGAGGCTGACAAAAACAAACCAAAGTATACTTTAAAGTGAACACCCTATGATCTGTGATGTGAATTTTACTGTGTTCTCGCTCAATCGAGAAGTCTTTCAGAATAGGCAAGATCTGGAGTTTTGAACTGTAAAACAAGCAAGCAAATAAACAAAGCAACCAATCCAGAGGTCTTTATAGAAGAAGAGGAAGGCGTTGTTCATCTTTAAGAGAACAACAAAGCACAAAGGGATTGGAAGCAAATATTCACCCGTATTCCAATGAACATGGAACATGACATGTATCACATCAAAGGGCTATAGATTCTTAAAGGAATTGCAGAATTCACTGAGAACCTTTAATTGCATATGCTTAGAACATTACACATTCCTTGAGAACACTATAATTGCATGTATATGTAAATGTTCTAAAGTGCAATGCCATGAGGGCATACCCTCTTTATCTCCAGCCAGAAGTCAAGAAATACTAAAAGAAATACTGGCCAGGGCACACTTTAGGATAGTGGTTTGGAAACTACACGGTGTACCTGGTGATCAGTAAAGCTCAGGGTCTGAATGGAAATACGCTGCTCCACTTTTAAGAGCTTCCAGTATCCTGGGACATAACACAGTAGACACTAAGTAAAAAGCGAACTGAGCTCTCATGCCTTTTTCATAGCTTCCAGGTGGAGAAAGGCCAGAGTCTCTTTCCTAGGGCTTTCCTTGGAACAAACACAGATGTCTGGCACAAAACATACATTTGTGTTTTTACTGGATGCCAAGCTGAAGCTCGGCTTTTCTTGATTTCTCTTCAGCCATTCATCATACGGATGGTCAAGTAATTTCTCTCTCAAGAGCTCCTTTATCAGTTTCAGAAGACCCAACCTCCGTTCAGCCTGTGAAACCAAGACGGGAAGGAAAGTGGAGAAAAAGATGCCTGCAATTTACAGGCTGAGCCCTGCAAGCCCTTGCACACAAGGGGCAGTTCCACTGGATGGACAGTGCCGCCCCGCTCCCGAAGAGCAGGCATGGAGCAGTCGAAAGCACTCAGCCACCAACAGCTTGGGCATGGAGGCTGGGCTCCAGCCCCTCAGTGCCTAAATTTCAGTCGCACTGACTGCAGTGGCAACAAAACCAGCCACTCAAATGGCCTCCTGCTGCCTTCAAAAGTGGTCATGGCCTTAGTCGTTGACTTCTGATGTGAAACGCTTTAATTTTCTGAACTGAAAACTATTTCAGTTCAGAAACTGACTGGAGGAGAAGGAATATTTAGGGGCGACAAAAAAAGTATGAAAAAAGTACGTGGAAGCAGTATCTACTACCACATTTGTTCTGCCACTTGCAGTCCCCATGTTAAAACAGAGATAATAATAACTTCCTCCAAATGGTGTGAATAGAACTAAGAATTCATGAAGCATTTCTAAATTCCCAAGTGAAAGCTGCTATATTTAATTTATTATTATAAAATACACAATGGTTACAAACAATTACCAGATCCTGAAATCTTAGTAAAAATTTCTAAAAAAAAATTGCATTCTCATTTTCAAAAGGATTCAAAGGCTACATGCTGTATTTTAATGTAGCAGGCACCCCCAAAAAAATTGAATGCACATGTGTATCAGACTTAACTAGAAGTTATTGCAAAGCACTAAGGATTGAAATAAAAGCTACAGAGCATTTACTTGCAACAAAATGTAAGCAATCAATATAATCATACTATCTTTTCCTTATCTCTATCTTATTATTCACAGAACAAGAGCTGTGTTAACAATGTCAAAAAAGTAATTTGAACAAATCTTTAATTAAAAATTCCTGAACATGACAAAACAATAAAATAATGTTTCTAAGATTTTATTAAAAGCTCCAAGTAATCTAATACACTGAAATCCAGTTAAACATCTAAGTAGAGTTTAAAAACCACTGCACATTTTAATAAAGGTCTTGCCAAAATAGCGTAATACTGTCTGCAATATTTCAACATAATATTTTGACTGCAAAATGTCTGAATTATCCCTACAACTCTGTGGAGAGTCAAAAGATCCCGCTTCCATCCCTTCTTCCCCATTCAAAAATCCACACGGATAATTTGATTTTGAATGAAATCCCTGAAATTCCTCTGAAAAGGATTGAATCATTATGTGGAATTGCAGACAAAATTGGAGATAAATTATTTTTATGCATGGAAATTTAAGCTGAGGCAGTTCATGTTTAGAGTGACAGAGGAGTAATCATGAACAGAAGTATCCTTGTTGAGTTAACACGTTGCAAAAGTTCAGCTCTGATTAAACTCTTCCAGATTTGTATATGGGGCTAGCCTAAGATGGCCCTTTGGGGGATAAAGCAAAACTGAAGTTTGTCACGTTTCACTTCCCCTTGCATACCAAAAGGTATGCTGCCAATTACAAAAAAAATTTGCTGGAAGATTGTTTCCTGCTTCCTATTCCTCCCGATTTTTGGAGGAGTTTTAATATTATATATACAAGAGTGAAAAAATACGGAAATATTTTCCCCAGAAAAGCCCAGACCGAGTTTCATCATTTTAAAATCCCATCTCCAGCCTTTACTGAGTGAAAATAAGAGCTTCGGGTAAAAATATAAATCTGTGGTCTACAACACAGAATATGACTGAATCCCTGAAACACCTCTCAGTTTAAACTATGGGAAAGAAAAATATAAATTATCGGAGCTTAAATATCATAGAGTATCGGAGCACTAGATTAGTGATGGCCAAGTTACATCAGTCTATCCCCAAGCCACTTTACTATTGAATAAAATATCTTCACATTTTTATATTGCCATACCTTTCTAGAATATTGTGGTGTTTTGAAATTGTAAAGTCTTGGTTAATAGAAAAAAGAGCAGGAATTTTCTAGATATTTCAACAGAATGAGGCAAATCTAAAATACTCTTCAAGATCTGTGTGCCAGGACACGCTGGTGCACTATGGCTTCTAGTCCATGAGAAACAGCACCATGGCGCCTTCTCCTGCTGTACCTTCAGACTGAAGAATGACAATTTGGGTTTTTTTTCCCCCACCCAAAATAATGAGAGACGAAAAATACATTCATGGAACAGTACCACAGGCTTATCAAAGCACTTTGTTCAAATTTTTATCACATACATACGCACAATCATCTATAAAATGTGCATACAACAATACAGAATCAAAATGTTAACATTAAGAGAAAATACAGCAAAAATGTTGCCAAAACAAAAACACAAAATGTTTTTTTCCATTCAGAATATTGACTAAACTGGGGTTTTTTCATACAAAATGTTTGTATTCAATCACATAAACATTTGAAATAGTCCATCCCAAGCTATTTTAACTACTGCTAACAGTAAGAGTACATGCGAAAGCTAAAGCAACATGCTGGCTTGCTACACTTACTTTATATAAAAGATACACATCTTTGCCAGCAACTTATTTCTTACTTTAACTCTTCCTGGAATGTGACTTGTCCAACAAAGCATAACTGCAGAGCTTTGAAGCAGAAGGAAAGGGGAGCAAAAAATACTAAGATAGTTTGAAGGCACAGAAAATACGGTACTAAAGCCAATGGCACAATATCTGCACAATCCAGAAGATCACAAGGCACAGAAATATTTTCTCGCTGTGCAGGGGTGAGCTGGAAGCAATTAGGAAAAAGAAAAACCTCAGCACAGTGCTACTCACAAGTGTGAAGCAACAGTCATGACTAAAGCACAGTGAATCGGCGCCTGCCACGGCCAGCTGCCATTTCGAAAGTGGTGCTTGAATAGTGGTTTGTGGAAGGAAGCCTGAGATGGATAAATGCCTCCAGGAGCCTCAGGGAAATACAACTGCTCTACAGACATTAAAAACAGCAGCATGAATTCCAGCTCTGACAACGCAGCTAGTGGAAAGGTCTTTGGCCCCAAGTAAGCTACAGATACTAAAAATCTGGGAAGCCCCTTAAAGTCTCACCCTGGGCCAGCCAGGCAGATCCCACAGACACCCTGGCTAGAAACTGAATGCTGATGAGCAAAAGCAAGAAGAGGGATACAGTTTGGGGATGAAGTGGAAAATGAATTTGCTGAATAGAAAGCTCTGCTTGGCATCCTTAACCCTCTGCAGGTTGAAAACAATTGCAGTGATACTGTAAAGCAGCATCACAGAGGGTGCAGTGGTTAGCTGGTCATGTCTTTGGCGGGTAGTGGTTCATATTAATAATGTCCCAGGCTTTCAAAAGCAGCCTGTATGTCTAAATCAATTCATTCCCGCAGCCTTTGTGTGTGGTAAGCAAGCAATGCTATCTCTTTTCCGAGATAAGGAAACCAGAAGGAACTGAAATCGTTACAACAGGAATGTGAAGCGGACAGGATGAGGACCCCATATTTCTTTTGTTTAGAGCTGTGCTTTGAAGAATCTCTCCAGCCTGTTTCTCTCTCTCCTTTTATGTTATGCAGTGTTATCTGTTCAGATCTCAAAAGTGAGTTAAGCACCAGAAAATGTACAGAGCTGCTCAAACCCCACCAAAAGGGGCTCTGGGAGCCTTAAAAGCCCTACAAGGGCTTCCCTACAAGGGAAATGTCTCATGCTTTGGCCCTGCCATTTAAAAATGCCATCAGGTGATGTTTGCAAAGAAAAACATGAAAAACATGCAAAATGCAAACTTTAATTCAAAATGAAAGCTGATACTCAAACATGTAGCTAGAGTAGTTGGAATACCAAATAAAGCATTCAATTTTGACAGTAATTTGATACTCGATATAATTTTATCTGAGAAAAAAATTAAACTTATTTGAAAAGCTTGTTCTATTAATCCTCAAAATTACTTCAAGGGAGGGATTTTAATAATGAGGAGGATCTGTGTGGCTGGCCCAGGGTAAGACTTTAAGGGGCTTCCCAGGTTTTTAGCACCCATTTGTAACTTGGGGCCAAAAACCTTTCCACTAGCCTTCTGGAGGCAAGGCGAGATGCGTATTGTCTAAGGGGATTAAGAAGATTTATCCTGTTCCTTCTGAGCAGCATGATTTGATCAGTACTTCCACTGGGCATGCCTGTGCTTGCCCTTGCCGTTTACCCAGGGGTATCTTTACTATAAAGCACAGCGGATGGAATCCCAGCTCTACTGACGCTAATGGTAAAAACTCCCAAGTATTTTGATGAAACTTGTCTGGTATTAATTTCCTGACTCACACTACAATTTCAGTCATTATTTGGGGGAAAATATCAAAAATCTACACAATAATCTTTGTGACCAGATGGGAAAACTATTACAATATAGGAAATACATCTGGTATGGGGTGTCCATGCATGCGGCCTGTAACTCAGGGGCATTATAGAATAATTCTATATACTGTAGAGATATGTGAATTAGTACAGAAGCAATCCAGCTATGGTGGTACAGGTGTCTACCCTGACAAGAGAGTATAAAACTAGCTCAAATCTCTCTGTGCTTTGTGCAACATGCAGTGAAGCCATTTCCTCTTTGACAAAAGAAATATATATTCAACCCCTTTTAGCAAGATGATATGTAAGCTAAATTAGAATGTAAACATAATGTGATGTTATAGGAAAGACTTCTAATTGGATGTTATAAGAAAGACTTCTTATACTTGTTTACTACAAATCCTCTCTACCTCTTTTTAATATCTGTTCTGTGCTGGCAGCAGATAACTAGGTTTTTTTGAATAGTAATAGGATTTACAAAAAATGTCTCTCAGCTCATCATGCATTATTTCTACTTTAAATCAGAGACCTATGGAAAGAAGTGAAAGATGAGGATCTATACCATACTTTGACAAAAAAGCCATGCTAAAAGCATTGATAAAATAATAGGAGAAAAAATAAATCAAGAAATAACTCCAAAGTCTATCACATAGGGTGTTTCAGTGTTTCAATACAATATAAAAGAACAAGTTGGTACAGAGCCCAATTACTGCCTTGAGTGCAGCATCAATATTGCTCACGTCTTCGAGTAACTTTCTGAATTTTCCAGTAAGTTCATAAAGCTAGAGCAGGCTGCCTATGAACTGATAAAGAACTTTACTTTCTGAGGCAAAATATGATGTCCGCATCAGAAACAGCTGTGTTAGGAGGTTCTGACAGATTCCTGTTATCCCAAGGGTCATTTCTTGGTGAGGTACATTTGTTTCTATCACTGAAATGCTGCAGGCAGAATCCTCAGCTTGCACAGATGCTTTGCACAGCATTGTCAATGAGCAGCCTGGGCTTCCTAACCAGAATTAATGTTCTAATTTCAGGGGAACTATGCCATAAGCAGCCACTTCCCCACAATGTGGCTCTGGAATCTTCTAGTCGAGAGGAGAGCTCAAGCTGCTGAAGGTGTAGGTGAATCCAAGCAACCAACACATCTGTGTGCCAGCTAGGAAAACTTCAGAGGGACCCATTCTTGGTGTCCTGATTTCATACCTTATCTTCTGATCTTTGATGTCACTAACTGCTGAAATTAGGAAGGACTGCCTCTCCAAGCTGTTGCTGACAAAGGATGAAATGTGACAGTTGCACAGCACAGTAACAGAGTGGCCAGCGCTGGCAGGAATTACATACTCTATTGACTCTGTAGATAGCATTTGAACCACAAATACAAAAGCTTAGCAGTAAATGGAACAAGGTATAGCAGTGAGGGTTTCAGCCAGGAGCAGGCAAGGTGCATAGGATGAGACCCAAAGATATTATCTTAATTTCTCTGTCTGAATTGGCTTATGTGAAACCTCTGGAAGGGCAAAATAAACATACCACGTCAATACTTCTGAAACTATCACCTGGACCATCTGAGTTCCCATTTTGGCTCTGACATTGATTCCCTGTGTGCCCTTGGCAAGGCAGTAAGCAGTACCAAGTTACACCACCTGAATTCACGCTGCATAGCTCCTTATTCTGCAAACAGCCCTGTATCGATTCCAACAGGAAAAGATATGAAGTGACATGTTACACCGCTTGAGCAAGAAGGGTTGCAATCTGCTTTAATATTTTCACTCATAAAGGCAAGACGTTATAAGAATAATATATACCCTTCCTGCTCCCAGCTGGGTTATGAGATTTAATGGTTTTCCAGTTCTTTGAAGATGTAAAGATTGACACTGAAAGTAAGTATTTTTGGTAAGTTGTTTATATGCCATAAAGGCAGCAGGATCTGCACAGATACTCTGCAAGATGCCCTATTACCTTATCTTAATGTAGTTTTTCTTAAACAAGATGTAGAATGTCTTGTCTAACTGAGTGTCAGAGGAAGAAACATGGTGGGTTTATTTTGGATACTTCTGTACCTGGTGGATCATAAGCCAGGACACCAGGTAGGCAGCATCTTCCTTCTTGTACTGGTCCCACCACTTTGGTACCTCTCATTCAAACAACCCTGCACTGGCAAAACTGCCTCTAGCTTTAACTCACTAATGTACTACTATATCCCAAGCAATAAGAAAAAGATACAGATTTTAGGGGACTCTGAATAACATCAAGTTTAAACTGCAGTGATTCTCCTGAATACAAGAGGAAGTGTAGCCTTTCCGGAGTGACACTCTCTGCTGGGTGAGATGCGTACATGCTAGTAGCACAGCACACAATTTTTCCTGGGGCCTGAAAGCCTGTGATGTACATTTGTCCAGCCTGCTTCCACCTAGCTCGTGTGCTTCTGAAATCTTATTTTCAGATATCCACATGTGGGGATGAGCCCCCAAAGTGTTAGCTCAGATGGTTAAGAATAAGAGCCCGTGATCCCTCACACAAACTCCAAAACACCAGCACTGAGAGATGCTCAGAGAGCACCTAAATCTGAGCTTTGAGAAGATGAGCAGGAATAATTGTTTTGACAACAGCTAGAGAAGGTCGGTTGCCAAATGCCCCTGCAAGGACAGGAGCCATCCCCAAACAATCCCATTCTTCCACATCTTCTGTCAGGGTCCTCTCCACACATCCCCAGTACACTCAGGGATCCTTTTAATGTGCATTTTGCATATAAATGCACTTTCGTAGGTGTTTTGGTTTCTTTCCAAAATACTCTGAACACCTTTCAAGTCACAGGGCTGTGCCAGATTCAGCATGTCCAAAGACTATAAGCATGAGCATAACATAGGAAACTGGAGAAACTCATATTAAAGGATTTCAGTATTTACTACTAAAGCTTTTCAAGAAGTGAATTTAGCCTAAATAAGAAAGGGAAGAGCACACAATGGTGAACTTACAGGATCCTAAGTTCTAGGCTGGAAAACCTGACTCTTAACAGTTTTCCTCTGAAACTCTCACAATTTTATGGTATATGTCCTCTACTTTCTGTTTCACGTCTTCCCTCTTCCCACCTGTCGTGGCTTAGCCCCAGTCGGCAACCAAGCAGCACGCAGCCGCTCGCTCACCCTCCCCCTGTCGGTGGGATGGGGGAGAGAATCAGAAGGGCAAGAGTAAGAAAACTCATGGATTGAGATAAGAAGAGTTTAATAATTGAAATAAAATATTATTATTATTATTAATAATAATAATAATAATAAAATAATTGCAATTAAAAGGAGAATGAGAGAGAGAAACAAAGCCCAGGGAAAAGAAAACAAGTGATGCAACCGCTCACCACCCGCCGACCGACGCCCAGCCAGTCCCCGAGCAGCGATCGCTGCCCCCTGGCCAACTCCCCCCAGTTTATATACTGAGCATGATGTCATATGGTATGGAATAGCCCTTTGGACAGTTTGGATCAACTATCTTGGCTGTGCCCCCTCCCAGCTTCTTGTGCAGCTGGCAGAGCATGGGAAGCTGAAAAAGAAAGTCCTTGACTAGGGTAAGCACTACTTAGCAACAACTAAAACATCAGTGTGTTATCAGCATTCTTCTTACACTAAATCCAAAACACAGCACTATGCCAGCTACTAGGAAGAAAATTAACCCACCGAAAACCAGGACACCACCTCAACAATGAATTTATCAAATTTCTTGACTACAGTCTGGAATAGCCCCTACAGTACAACTTGCAACAAAAAGGTTTTGTTTGCTGTTGCTATTTGCCTGAGATTCTCCATATGTAGAAAACGAGCTTGGAAGAGGCTCTGTCAAGCTAAATTCAGTATTACTGAAACTCTTTTAGTATAACATTTTAAAACTTTTTATTATTTTTGTAAGAGCCTCTCTTCCATTTGCAATTGCCATGAGACTCTAAGAGTTGCTACTACAACAGGTATCAGGTTTAAGGAGCTGAACATAAATGATACAAAGGAAAGCATTATCATCTCTATGCCCAAATGTATGTGCACACAAGTGTACGTGTAGACGTGTGAGTGCGTGTACCTTTATTTACCCATATATATGCATGTGTTTGTACACATGCCTCCCTCATCCTACCATCACAGTGGCAGAAGGCAATGTTGAAGCCTATTTCAAAACAAAACAAATTGCCTGCTGGCATTTCCATTTTCAAAATGTTTCAGTAAATTGTTTTGTTAAGAGTAACATCATTTCCATCTCACTTAATCATTATTCTTCTAAACAGTGTTTCCCTTTTAAAAATGCACTGCTTTTTACTACTAAGTTTTGCTGATTTATAAACTTCACTGTCCCTAAAGTAGTAATATTGCAGAGCATGCTGATTACATGACTAGATTTAATGTTGCTATGCCTGAACTTCTTTCTGAAAATGAGGTCTGAGCTACAAGGCTGCATTTTCCTCACCATGAGTGAAAACAAGGACACAAATAACACAGAAATTACCTATCTATGTAAATGAAAAAGATCTTGCTCACATAAAAGAATGTATAAAATGCATGCATTGCTTAAAATGACCTCTCCAATAAGACTTACTAATTTCATTTTTCATTGATTGACATTTTTCTCTAAGACATCATGAAAGCAAGACCTTCAGGGGGGAAAAGATGAACACTGCTCTTAACTTCAACTACTTGTACATTTTCTGTATGCATTTGTTAACTAATAGGAGTTCATTGACTATGGCATATAGCTTTCAATCTTGCAAAGGCAAATACAGTTACCATTACTTCCCTGAGCCTGATTCAAACATCCACTGAAGTCACTGGGACTCTACCCACTCACCTCCACAGACCGTGAACCAGGTCCAGATACGTATATTATGTTAATTATGCAGGATAGGGCACTAATCCTTATTCCAAAGCCCTTTCTTTAATACTGCAGCTACATCAAAAGTAGAATTGCAAAAGAGCATAGAAATGCACAATTCAGAGACACATGGGCTCTCCTCTCAAATTCATAGACAGATGCAAATTACAAGCCATGAAAAATAGAAAGTGCTGCATTCAGCTTTCTGCCCTGGAACACCATGTAGTAAACTCTCAACCACAGCAAGTACTACATGTAGGACTGCGGTTTCATGAAAGGCTTGATCCAGCCTTCTGCTATAGTTTGAACTGAACTCTTAGTCAGATGTGACATCTGCAGCCTCTGTAAATTCCATGGATGACGTAACCTGGGTCAAATTATGAAGAAAAAACCCCACATTCATTTCACTTTTCCCCAGCTGCTTTTTCATCTGCTTTACAAACTTTATTTTCCCCATAAAACTGTACAGTAGTTAAATTCTTAACAAACAGGATGTCTTGGTAAATATATCTAGAGTAATACTTCTGTTAGTAACCTTAAAAATTATTATAATGAATGTACTAAGTATAATAGTTACAAATATAATATTAATAATGACAATGCACATACATTTATTTAACCTAAACTCTCCTCTCTGGACTCAGTCAACCACAGAGCAGAGTCCTCACCAGTTTTCCTACCTACATTTGCAAAGACCATTTTGTTGTACTTCATCACGGGATTTTTGGAAGCACATTTTTTTCCTGCTTAGGTTAAAAAGAAGTCTCAACAGAACATCTGGGTCCTTGACTACATCCAAATCCTTGACTACATTTTCCAAAAAGGCCAGATATTTCACCTAAGTCAAAGATTGTATAATGCCTCAGCCAAATCACACTCCCTGTCATCAAGGGGTTTGCACAGTAAGCAATATGGACTACAACATTTTGAAGTAAAGGCTTTCCACATGCTATCACATTCTGCCACATCATTGTTATCTTGTGGTATATCTCTCAACTGAACAGCAGGTGTGAGGTGCCTTTCACGTCAATTACATGCATACCCAGAATGTTTTAAGTGTTTCTGACATGGTGTGTATGCATTTCCTATTTTATTTTTTATTTTTTATGTTATGAAGGGATAGCTGGAACCATCGTTGCCATTCATAGCATCTAGCAGCTTCCAATCTGACATAAAATCATTCTTTGCCAATATGAAATATCTGCTGGTCATGATGCATGCTGTTTCTCATCTCTGAAACGTGTTTCAGATGTATACAGCCACACCTTGCTATCTGTTGAGGGTGAGTTTCTGAAAAGGGCAACGGATAGCAGGCCAATGGATAGTAAAATTATTTTTTTCCATAAGAATTGCTGTAGTAAAGAGAAGATGCATTCAGGCACTTAATATATACAGACAGGGACAGTACATTGCATCATAAGATCTTTCCCACTCGTGTGCTATAAACATTAACCAGAAAAGTGAGATCTTAAAGGCTCAGATGCAAAAGGAAGATGTTGCTGCAAACCACGCTCTAGACAACCCACACAGTTCTACAAGCATCAGTGTGATACACAAACAGTATCAAAACAGAAAAAAATACTGTACTGTACACAAGAGCATCCATTTTCTCAGCACTTACTTTATATATGTAAATATTTTATTGAAACAAGAAATACATTCAGCAAAATATATGGAAGAAAACATAAATGCATAGTTTACAGTAAAGTGTCATCCACATGTTAGGGTAGTTCTGTGATGTCCACTGCTGCTCATCAGATGTGCTAGGCACCTCGCGGAAGTTTTTTACAGAAGATGGGTGGTGGAAGGGTGAAAGATGGAAAACCAGGGTAATAATGATGGTTAGCAGAGCAGAGTATTAAGTAGTTGCCAATGGAAAACCAAGACAGTAGGCAGACAAGTACAGATAATATATTCTTACTGTCTGTGCATATATTTAATGTCTGTGCGTGGGGGAGGTATATATATACAAGTGAAAGGAATGGTCTCAGTTTTAAGGAATGATAACCATCAATGTTAAAATGTATGTTGTTCATAAAATATAATTTTTTACAAGCCTTCTAAGATGCATACAATTGTTTCTGCCCTGGAATGCTTAAAATGAAATGAATGACAATTATATTTCAGTAATGTATTCTACAACAGAAATTAAAACTAAACATGTCCATCAGGGAAAAAGGCAGGTGCTACATTATTTACATCATGCTTCAAGTGCAAATCACCTAAACAATTTCCAAAAGGCAGAAATTTTCTCAGCGGTTTACTCAGCTAATAAGATCTATTTCAGTTGAAATCTATTTTCTTGTTGCTACTATCTGAAATTTTATTCTGCCTTCTTGGGAATATCGCTACCGTAAGAAAGACTTTGAAATAATAGAATGTGCAATAATTGAGCTTTGAGATTATGAGTGTTATTTGGAAGTCTTGAAAAAATTATTGTTAACTTCCCTCAATTAGAATAAAACACAGCAACTCCTATTTCCAGCGATTTCAGCTACAGATGCAGAAGTGATAGAGAGGTATCATCATTTCTATCCTGTAACGTTTTTGCTGTCCTTCCTTAAAAGTCTGTGTTGATTTAAGGTTCTTTTCCCTCACAAAATCTTTATGGTAGCTAGCTAGCATAGCTTTCAGATTTTATCTTGCCATATGTTTCAAGTTGTGTGCTTCAGTCTGCATCTGCTGAGTATCTGCTAGAGTATGGCTACAACATCAACTCAAAACAATTGGGACTACAGCCTTTATAATAATTACTCTCTGCAGCTGTTGAAATCAGAGTTTTTAAAAAAATCTAAAAGCTGTAGCTTCTCTCCCTCCCTCTTTATTTTTATCTAAAGCAAAACCAAGCACATTTTGATGGGACTTTTTGAATTGAAAGATAGAACCAGATTTTTTTCAAGGTATAATACAAACACACACTGCTTTATACTATGGAATAAAGGTATATCTGGCTTTTGCCATGATGGGTGATTTAAAGAAAACCCCATGTGGAAAAAACTGTTGTAGTACAATACATCTTAGGTGTTAGAAGTCTTATTTGGAAAACAATATTGACTAAGTTCTGCTTTTCCAAAAAAATTTGCTGGTTGCCAGAAACTGAAGAATTTATTAACAGCTAAAACCCTAGCAATCCTAAGCTTCGCTCTCTTATGGTTTATGAAGGCACTGCCAACCTCTTTATCTCAACAGCTAGACAGTGAAAACAAAATCAACCTGTCTTTCCAGCAAATATATTCAAGCACCTGCATGCCGTTAGATGTGGCATCACTACAATGATTCAGAAGTTATAAAGAAATGTACTTACAGTATCAAGGAAGGGGTTGATTCTGTAGTTCATACAGAACTGCTTGATTAGACTAATTCATTCACAGTCTGAATACAACAGCCATTTTTAGCTGATCCAGTATTATTATTTTAAAACTGCTGTGATTAAAATGGTAGGGTCATACGATCGTACAAAGACTCAGTTGCAAGGGACCTCGGGAAGTCAAAAGCAGGATCTCTAGTGAGGGCAGACCAGGTTGCCACAGCTTTGTCCAGCCAGGTCTTGAAATCCTTCAAGGACAGAAGCAACACAGTCTTGCTGGGCAACCTGCTCCACTGCCTTGCTGTCCCCTTGGGGAAAAAGTTTTTCCTTGTATCCAGTTTGAACCTCTCTTCTCTTGTTTAGACTTCTGTCCACTGTATCTTGCACTCCCACCATGCACCACCATTAGGAACCTGGCTCCACCTTCTTGATCACCTCCTCGCCTCTCTGTATAAAGCTGCTATTAGGTCTCCCCAGGCCTTCTCTTCTCCAGACTGAACAAGTCCAGGAGTAATAACATAAAACCAAAAAGTTTTTATATACATATAAAAATATTAACAGTGAGTGCAGGTGGTATTATTACTGCTGCTAAAACACAACCGTAAGTTGGCATACTGTTCCATAGTTAATTAGGGGAAACAATGTTTCCACCCCAAATGACCGAGGGTGCAGATTTTCAAAGGTACTTAAGGTAGCTAATTTCCAATAGATTTGGTGAAAGCCAGCTATCTAGATAGTTTCAGATATTCAGCCATGACACTGTAAGAAAACACATTACTGTCATCACAACCTGAGCCCTTAAAGGTCCAGCAAACAGAGCAATTTGCTGTAAGCATGTGAGCAGCCACATCTGGAATACCTTCAAACCTACAATAAGCACATGCATAAGTATTTTCAGACTAGTTCCTAAATAAAGATAGTGCAAGAAAAAAAATGGGAAGGCAACAAATACAGGGACAAAGGATGTGTATGTGATGCTCAGGAATACATTTTAACAATAAAAGCAGCTATTTTCTTTGTTAGTGTGTTAACAAGTCTGCCAAATGAATCTCACTACTGTGATGGTGAGAAACTTAATTTTTAAATTTCAAGACTAAATCAAGAAGCAATGTCAACACTTCTGTGATTGCATTGTGCTAAACAACATACAAGGTGAATTGCTCTGGAGGAGTCTTGTTCCAGCCACCAGCTGGAGAACTGAATCTCAGTTCTTCTGGTTGTCTGACTTCTAAGTGTCTGGAGTTGAGGAGATGAACTCTGTCCTTTGGCATTGCATTAGCAACAGCTCTCAGGTTCTCTTTTGAATGAGTTCCTCTATACTACTGAAAGCCATCCCTTTGCGCATAAGGACTTGACACAAGATTCGAATTATTAGAACAGTTGCTATAGAAGCATTGGGAATCTTTTTGAAATAGAATATAAGCCTTTTGATTTATTTTTTTGACCTACCTGATGATTTCCTCTCATTTTACAAAGATGCTACTTTTGGCACAGATTTATTACATTTTCAGATATATGTCAGAAGAATCTAGAATGATCAGACAGGTCGCTTACTGTTACTTTTGTTTTATAAATTTAAGAATGAATAACTAGTAAATAAATGCAAAGCAAATTACTGCCAGGCCATAAAATGTCGTATCATCACATTATGAACGTTAATGACAATTTAAAAGATGTTGAGGTTCAATCCGCTTAGGCAGACTCTAACTTAACAACTCTGTTACCTAATTAAATCTTGATTACCTACAAAATCAGCCAGCCAACACATCTATATGTGGATGAAGCTACTCATTTTCTGCAGAACTTGCACCATGTAGTACAAGAGCAGGAGTTTAGAAGCTAATTTGGAGACACTGAAAGAAGAAGATGCACAGGAAACATTTTCTTTCAATTATTAAACTATTACTTTTTTAAAATTTGTGTGAATGAAAGATGTACTGGAGTGAAGCTGATGTGCTGTTAATATAAGGTCTACATGGTAGAGCATTAAACAATGTATTCTGACAATCAAGTTGACCTGA
>VYZW01036749.1:20997-56542 GCA_013401315.1 Balaeniceps rex | reverse complement strand
CGCCTTCCGCGCTGCCGTGCTGGGGGGCTGGCACTGGCCGGGGGCTGGTGGGTGCCCGGGGAGCGCCGTCGGCGTGGTGCCGTCCGGCAGGCAGCCGGGTGCGGGTGGGCAGCGTCGGGGAGCGGCCCCGCCGTCGGCCTCCCCTGCGCGGGCAGCCGGCTGGGACAGCGCGGGCGCAGCGCGGGTCCCGCGCGTGGTGGCAGCCCTGCGTGGGATGACGCTGCTCCGGCGGATCGGGTTCGCGTGGGTAACTTCTCTTCCCGCCCCCCATCCCCCCACCCCTCCCAAAAGCGCTCTCGAAGGCACCGGGGAAGTGGGAAGGTGCAGGGAGTGCTAAATAACCTAATTGTTCTGGGAATCTTTTGGCCGTGAGATGTTTGTAGGGTTTGTTTTGTAAATATTGAGCGTGAAAGTGAAGTCTGAGGGAAAAGCTGTGAAGTGAGGAGTTCTGCATTCAACGCGGAGACCGTCTCATTATTCTTGTACAAAGAGCGTCAGCCTGTGGTAACATTTTGTATTGCTTTAAGAGATGGCTTTGCCTTTATGTGCCTGCCTTTGCGACGGCAAAGGGTTTGCAGAAGTGGTGGAGCTGGTGGTTTTTCATTCCTGGCCTCTGCCTTCCTATTCCGTGCTCTCCAGTTAATCATTTACAGGCAGCATGTTCTCATCGGGACGGGAGATAAGAACAGATCTCTCTCACTAGCGTTGCGTTTATTTTGTGCAACCTTTAGTTAAGTAGAAAACGAGCTACACCACTAAAGCATGGCTGCCGAAGCTTTAATTTCAGTTAGAGTCGTAAAAAAGCTCCGAACAGAACCAAAAACAGTATTGGAACCATAAGGAATGTGTCAGGCTGTTCTGCTAGGCTTTTGTTTTGGCAACAGAGTGTATAATCACTGTAAGATGCAAAAAATATCAGTCTCAGCGGCAGTTTACAAAGAATACTGCTTTCTGTGATGTAGAGAAAATCTTCAGGAAAGATTGTTCATTTTACGAAATCTTAAAGGCGTGTGGAGTATCCAGAGAGATAAGCACCTCAGCTTTTAAGAAGCAAGACTTGGCCCCTGTGGAGAGATTTATCCCAGTAAATACAAAATGATCTTGTTGATTGTGCAACTGTCTACAATTTTCCTGTTGAAGGAAACCTGAAATCATAAAATGTTTTCTCTGAAGGGTTGTGTTCATGGAGGTCTATAAAAAGATGGGACTTGACCACCTATGATCTAAATAGGTTGGATGTAAAACCATTTACCTAATTTTTTTCTGCTCTTCATTTCTTCCTTCCCCCTCAAGGAGAAGCTCGGGCTAACTGTTCAGAGTGCAGGCAAATACGTGTGGGGAGAAACCAGCCCCACCTCAGCTTACCAACTTTGCCTGCAGTACTGAAAATACGTGGAACGCTTAGTATAAGATTTAAGCCTCTAGTTCTCAGTTTACTCTGCAGAGTATAAAAGATACTTAAATATAAAAATATCTATAAAAAGGTCTTACTATTACTGTATACTTCACATTTCTTTTTTCTTGCTATCTTAGCTATTTTAGATGATAGGTAATTTGCTATCATCTACAACAAATTCCGGATATATTACTCTATCATGCTGCTTGGCTTTTGGGAGTTCCATTTCAGGTTTGCATATAGAAAGCAATAGATAAGCTATTAAAACCACATTAAAAGTTGATGTGTATCAGGTGTAGAGATCTCGGCAATATTCAAGCTGACTGGGGATCCCTATGAGAAATTTTGAGGTTTGTTCCTCACAGAATAAACTGCCTAGGAAGATACCCATTTAAAAAAAAAAAAAAAGGTGGGGAGGTGTCCAAATCTGCATTTGGTACTAGGAGACTAGGTCAGGCTAAATGAAAATACCCATTCAAATCTCATACTTTTCTAGAGGAAATGACTGTATGTGAAAAGGAAGTCAACTTCTAATAAGGAGCTAATAGTGACCTTTCTGCAGCTTCTCCTTCCCCCCACTTTCTGGTGAATTACAGCCAAGAAGCTCAGAGTCTCTCATACTATGTTTTATTTATCAGACTTGTTACATATTGCTATATTGCGTAAGGGTAGTGAGACTGTAATATGTAGTCTTCTCAGTTACATGACACTGCGTTGTCACTCCTGACTATGTTTTTTCCCTGGTATATCTGGGGTGACATTGACCTAGGGAAACTGGTTTTCTGCATTAAGATCTGAAGTTCATGTGGTGGCTTTGAGACTGAAGTCAGGAAACATCTGCACCATGTATATATGTTTTGATATGCTATGTGTCTGTGGTCCGATACACAGGTAGCAAAGCCAGACTCAAGTTTAAGTGAGCTATAAGTTGTTAAATCGTTTGCTTTGGGAAGTGTTTNAAAAATTTTTTTTTTTTTTTTTTTTTTTGGCATGAATGTGCTAGAAGAGTCTGGCAACATAAATTATTTTTCTTTTTGTGCTCTCCCCTCCTCTGATGGGTTTCTAGCTCTTCTCATAAGGCAGAGGGCAACAACAGAAATCATCCAGGTCTGTAAATCTCTGAAATTTCAGCCCATTGATTTTTACTGGACAAAATATATGTTGTTATGTTCATGAAATAAATATCTCTGTCGTAAGTTGTATTTAATTCCAAGATATCTTATTTCCACTTTCCAACCTGTGTAAGAGTAATACCCTTTCTTACAGTACCATCCGTTCTCCTTCCTGAAAGTAACCCAGGATGCTGATGTGTAATCCCAGGGTAAATAGTTTCAGCTGTCTTTGTAGTAGAAATTAAGCTATTTGTTGGCTTATTTCCAGCGGAAAGTTTTGGGGAACAGAATCTCTAAATATTTGTATGAGATGACACATGAAGAGAAAAAGAAAATAGCATTAAGTGTTCCACATAATGCAAATCACATCTGCGTGATCAGGATAAACCCATCTTCTCTATTTTCTTACAAATATCCTATTCCTGTAGTGTGGTTTATAGTCTTAAGCTATAAGAGTGCTCGCTGCAGATTTCCATAACGTCGTATCTGATTGCATGTGGTGCAGAAGGACCTCATTTAAAAACAAGCATTACTGTAGTGGCAATAGCTTTAATGTGTTGGGCAGTCATACCACATCACACCACCTTGGGCTTTTCTTAGGTTCCTACCACAGGGACTTTCTGGAGAGTATTTTGTGTCAAAGTGGTTTTGGACTGGTTGAGTGAAACAAAAGCAGATTGCAGAATAGGAAACTGTCTACGGAGGAGCCAGGCCTACCTGTATATCCTTTGAGCCTATTAACAGTTGAGAGACCGAATGTGCTAATTTTGTAGGAGCTATAATTTGTAATGTGATCTCCTAACACTAGATGATCAATATTCAGTTTCCCCTTTTTGTGACCTGCACTATATGACCACAAGCATGATGGTCACAGATAAGCTGGCTTAAGTTCTGGTCTGCAGTGCTTGTTCCGCTGCTGTTTCACACGGGAGGCTTTTTTAAATACTACCGTACTGACTGTGGAAACTGTTGTTTCCCATCACTAATAGTATGTTTTTTTAGTATGGTCTTGTTCAGTTCTGCTAACTCTGATACAGGGCTAGACTTCACGTACTGTCTTTTGAGAGATACTGCTGTGTCTAAACCCCGTAATCTTCAGGCTCTCTGTTTAGTGCTCCTGAAGGTTCCTCAGGGTTGGCTAATGTATAGCTTTTTCTTCTGGTAATAGAATCATTTTTTTTGTTAGAAAACGCATGTAAACTGCAAGGCCATGCTTATAGGAGAACTGAGGACCTGTTGCAACGTGCTGATTTCTCTCAAGTTCCTCTGCTTTCAAGACAAATAGTTATGCTTCCATGCACCGATGCTCAAATGAGAGAATCTTCAAGAACTGTAAATGCTGTAGGGTGATAATTAGAATTGACTCAAGCAGAACGTGATTTTTCCGGGAAAAACTGAGCATGAACAACTCCCTTGATTTGAGATTGTTGAGCGTTATCTTCCCTGAAGACAAGGCTTTGACCTACACGTTCTTTATCTTGGTATCTTTTCTTTAATAAGAACAGGATGAATATTAAAGGAGGCTGCACATTCCTGTCTTTAATATGCTTGAAAATAAACATCATCTTTTAGAGAGGAGATTGCAGTGCAGCTAGTATGCTGACGATCCACTGCTAGCAGCGATCGGATCAAATTTCTTCCTTTTTTTTCTTTTCTGGTTTTGTTTTATTTTTCTTCTTCCCCAGTGTGTTTTATTGAGGGTGGCTTGAATCGCGGTCGGTGCTACCCCAAGTGGATGTTAATCTACCCCTCTAAAGTGGCAGCTCTTTCAAGGACTATCTGCCTATCTTAAGATTAAATTGCTTTTCTTATCATGTGTATAGGTCTCCAGAAAGGCAAATAAATATTTACTTATTAAAACAACTGCTGCTTCTACTGAGCTGGTATTTTTGTTGTTGATAAGAAATATGCCTCTTTTGAGAAGTAAAAAAAGGGAAAAAATGATAAAACAGCAGAGAGAGCGAGAGAGAGCGCCTGCAGCTTTAGGGTATGATTTTTAGAGGTTATCAGGGGTTAGAACTGTTCTGTAATGTTTGGTTAGAAAGCATTTGAAGTGCTTTCAATAGCAATGGAAATACTAAGCTATTCCCTTGATAACAAGCAAAAAGTGCATTTGGTGATTTAATGAGTGTTTCAGCAGTCTATATATCCATATCATCTGTTTTCAATTAAGTCATACTCTGTATCGTTAACCCCTTGTTGTGAAGAAAAACTTCAAATGCTTGAACCGCATTCATGTGTTGCGTTTTGTGCTGTGGTAGCCCCATCTGTAGCACCTCCTGGCATCGTTAAACATGGGTATTGGTCACAGCAATTTTGCTCCTGAGGGAAAGTGCTCAAACATCAGTCAAATTTTAAACATCTCCTCAGGTCTCATGGACAGCAGAAGTCCCCAGGGCTGGAGCCCTGGCAGGTTAGTGACATTTTGGCATGTGTCGGAAGCACTGTGCGGTGGTTGTCCCCTTCCCTCAGCTAGCTCTCTCATACAGTGTACCCGATGGGTTCATCCCAGCTGTCCAGGCTGGAAAGTCTTGGTTTTTTTTAACAGAACATTGATTTTCACCATAGTTGGCATCTTTTAAAATTGAAGAGATATTGGCAGCTAATTCAATAGAGGGAGCTCCGCTACCTTACTGTTAGAAGCAGCGCATCTCTGCTTTTCCCAGACTTCTGGCTTCAGCTTGAAAGTTATGTTAAAAGTCTTTGCTTCCTAGCAGTGTTCTGTGGTGCCAGGCTTTGTTTCTGAAAGCGTCTTACTTTCATTACAGGCTTCCTGTTGCATGAAGGAGAAGGAAGGACAAATCTGAATCACATAATAGGCAAACCCAAAAAGATGACTCAATTAGAGATACTTCTGTTTTTCAGCAAGTATGTGTTTTAAATGGATACGTTACAGAATCAGGTTTTTATATGACCTTTCCTTGTCTGGGAAGGCTTCATGGAGAAACTGAAAAAGAATTAGAATAAAAAGAGGGTACTTTCCAGGGATGAAATGGGCCAAGAGTGGTGTTGCATGAAATAGGGTACAAAGAGGATAAGGGCATGATTGCACTGTTGTGGCGAGAGAAAGGTAGAACGCTTCCAGTAAGATGCATTAAGTAGGACTTTTATTTAACAAAAGTGATTCTCTCAGTAAGTTCTTCTAAGATCGTAAAGGAAAACTGGAATATGTATGCCATTCTGTAAACAGAGTCTGGATTCTGGGCTATTACAAAAGAAAGCCAGCTTAGATATGTGCTGGTATGCTTTTAACCCATTCCGTGTCTCTAATACAGAAACAGGTACATACAGAAGGCTGATAACTGTTCTGCAAACCTAAGACTTTATATTTTTCTTGGTTCCTTTACTCTTGAAAATATTATTTCTCATTAGACTATTTTGACACTAATTATGAAGCCCCATTAAGGACCAGCCCATTCTAAAAAAAAAAAAAATCCTTTAAGTCGAGTCGCCTTCAAGTAAACTTGTAACGAACTTAGCATTATTCTTCAATCAGACAAATCCTGCACAAGTGCCATTTATCATGTGACTTGCTGCAAAAGTTGCATATTTTTTTACTAGTTTTTCAATTTAACTGGAGAAAATAGCATAGATATTAGATAACAAAATAGATGTAGCTTGTATACAGCTAGAGTTAAATGTGGCATTTTATACAACTGACTGACATATTTCAGGTTTTTTCGTTTTCTAAATGTAAGTTTTTGGTCTTTTCTTTAGAAAGTGGAACAACTTATTTTTCAAGAACTAGCCATTGAGTTGAGTGAGTTTGTCATGCTGGCCAGGAAGAATTGCTAAGGCTCGTATTTTAGAAAGACAAGAGAGTGTCGGTGCAGTTTATCTGTGGAGTGGAATGGTAAATGTTCTTGTGAGGCTCTGTAACTGGGTAGCTTACAGAGAATACCCAGTTTGAACTGGGCTTAAAAATGGACAGTTGAATACAAGTGTGAGGTCTTAATGTTATTTGTGAGATGCGGTTCTTTAACTGCAGTTTCTGAATTATTTTGTTGTTGGTTATCTAGAGTATTAGCCTAGGTATTAGTCCCTTTTGGCATGGAATTTTGTTTCATGAAATGTAGAAACCAGCATGCATTTAGCCAACTGAGTTCTGTGACTCATCCAGATAAAATCATGTTTGTTTGTTGGCTTATTCTATTCGTTTTGGAGAGGAGAGATGAACTCAATGACCTTTACCTACAAAGCCATACGTGGAACAGAAAAAGAAGGATGAAGAATGGAATACTTAGACAGGATTTGGGGAACTTCAGTGTAGCCGTGTGACTTCAGAAGATAGAAGGAATCTGAATAGATTCCTTCATTCTTGGTACTGCACATCAAGTTGTATAACAAGTGCTTGCATATGGAGAAGATGATAGGGTATTATCGTAAAATTCACTCATTGACAGAGCATTATGGGATTTGCTTTCTCAAATTGGGGAAGTTGAAAGTTTCTGATACTGCCAACAAAGTGGTGTGCTGACAACTGGTGACGTAAATCAAGAAAACATTTTCATCTTACACTTGACAGCTTGAAAGGTTAGCAAAGGGATAATTTTTCCAACTTTAATTCACAACTGAGATTTTTATCAAGTTTGTTTAACATTACTCCTCACTTCTCAAACTACTGGACAACTTACTGCTAATCTTGAACCCTACCTACACACAGAAGCAATAAGGAAGTCAATATTATGAATGCCCCACCAGCTTCCAGTTTATATGAGTGAATTACATTTCTTACTATCACAGACAAGAACTCTTAGTAATGCAGAGCTTGCTGCACAGACAGTTCCACGGTTTGAAACAGTCACCAATATATAAGCAAATAATGACAGTGACTTCACATTGTATAAACTTACATTGTGCATCTTTGTTGCCAATATAAGTGCATTATTTTGTTAAATAGTTACAACTTCCAGAAAATGTTTTGCTTTGGTAGTTTAGCTCTTGACATGGCTTCTGTAACAGGGCTTTGCCTTTTGGAGGGGTAACTGTTCCAGAGTTTAGTTTGACCTTGCTCATCACACTACTGTTGAATGATGCAACAGGTTCTGTCTTAGCTTTGAAGTTTAAGTCCTTAGTATAACCTTTACCCTAAAGGTTTAACCCCAGTTAATGTGTGGTGTCCCACAGCAGCAAATTCCTAAGTGTCTACGTGAATCTCTGATGTTGGAGTGGGGCTTCTGAAAGTTCACCTGCAGGCTTGGTAAGGGTCAGGTTCTGGTATTTCATCCAGACTCAGTTGTGTCTGCAGGTCATTTCTTATCATTGCTTATCACTTTCTTAAGTACCCTGCAGTGTTAAATCCAAAACTTCTGCACAGCTTCTGGGGGTGGCAGGGGGAGGAGTCTAAAGCTTTTGAGATAGTGGAAAATAAGTGGCATGTTGCGAAGGTGATAACCATGGATGTAGAAGCAGCAGGTTAACCATTTTTTAGTGTAGATTCACATAATTTATTTGGCATCTTCTATGCATCCTAACATAGTGTATGCCTGCTTTGTTAGAAAGAAAGTTCTTTCCTTATCTCAAAAGAGCCGTAAGCCCTTGGTGTCTGCAGCCACAAGGAAGCAGCTATAGAACCAGGGAAGGGAAACTTTCTGGCCTATGTATCAAAATGTTGGTATATCAGAGGGCCGTAAGACATGTATCTTGTCTGCCTGAGAGCCAAAGGGATAGAAGCAGGGGGAATGAGACTTCTGTTTTTTCAGAGTGGGGCCGTAGCTGGGTGTTGGGGCATGCTGGCAGCATTATGCTCTGCAGATCCTGCTGGCTGTCATCGTCCCACAGCCAGGGACGTGGAGCACAACTGCAGCCATCGTGGCAGCATGGCTTGGCGAAGGCAGCTTTGGAGTTACTCTTGGATGGCATGCAGCTCAAGAGCCAGAGGTCAGAAACTCTCTGTAATAGTGGTCACCTATAGCATCCATGGTGTTAGCTTCCTTTCTGCTGCCTAAGAGGGGAAGGGAAGGGTCGGGTCTGTATTCCTACCAAGCATGAGAAGTTCCCTCCTTTTGCTGGGGGCATGCTTACCCTCTGAACTGCTGCAGAGAGGCATCTGCTTACTTTAGGGGCATCAATTTTTTCTCCTACTCTGAATGGTGTGCAAAGTGCTATGGGGGTCACTTTTTAATCACTATGTCCATCTGCGAGTACAGCAGTGATAAGGAGGGATGGACTTCAGCGTGCTCGGTATGCTCGCGTTCTTTGGCTCTCTTTCCATTGCATCAGCAGCACAGGGCACAGAGGAATGAATAACGCAGTGTGTTTAATGAATGCTGAATGGGTGAGTGTGAGCTGCCAGAAGCTTTATCCAGAAAGAAGCGGGGTGTTGTGAGGGTGATATCCGCACACAAGGGAGGAGAGGCAGGTGAATCACTTTCAGCTGGAATTCACAGTCCAGTTTTATTAGATGTGGGAGTAGTTTTGAAGGCTGAAGTTGATGGTTCAGCCCAAAAGCTTGTTAATTTTTCTGGGTAGAAGTAGTGTTTTTAAACTGTTTCTTGAATTATTGTTACAGTTTTATATATGGTTGCTCCTGAGGCCACGTATAAACTTCATGTTTGGAAGTTTTGCATAAGTACATATATAAAAACCTAGCCCTCTTGGTATGGTGGGGTGCCTTGTCTTAGGTGTGGATTCTAATTCACAAAAGCCTCATGAATAGCTTGCTTTTTCTTGCTTTTCAACTGGTTGCTAGTCTTCCTTCGAGGTGTTGTCATCTGTAAACAGCAATGATTCTTCTGAGAAGCTTTTCATGTAAGCGTGAAAGAGCAGAGTGCTGAGCGTGCTGGGGACGGTGACTCCTTGTGAGGAGGCTCTCTTCGTGCAATAGAATAAATATTTTTTACTTTTTTGGACATACTGTACAGCACAGACTTTTTTCATAACCACAGAAGGAGGTTGATGCCTCATAGACTTCAAGTTCTGTGACAAGAGTGTAGTAAACTACATAAAACTTGAGGCACCCTGTTAATTGAAAATGGTAATAGAAGCTTTAGGGGGAGTATTGCAATGAAAAGCTTTATTTTCTTCCTGAAATTTTTCGTAAAGTCTGGATGGGATTTTTGGTGTTTTTTGTTGTTTTGGATTTTTTTTCTTTTCTTTCTTAAAGGTGGACCATTACTCTATCTTTAGGAAAGGAGGAAGGATAGGTACAAGAAAAACAAAAGTTTTATCCAGGCTTCATTAATTCCAAGCGTGAGGTTAAGACCTAAGTCTTCCATCTGCAAATAAAATACTCAGCTCAGCAGTTTACCATTATGTTCCTCAATGGCAACTTTAAAGGAAAAAAAAAACCACAAAGTTTCTTTGATTCCCTCTGTTCATGGAAGACTGAGGACTAGATGTGGGTTGAGGGTTGGGTTTTTTTGTTTGTTTGGTTGGTTTTTGTTTTTTTTTTAAATATCATTTAATGAAAGAGGAAAGTGAGCAGTGGTCTCTGGAGTAAGTGACACTGTATGCCAGGCTTTTCAAACATTGATGTCTGTAGACAGGAGGAAACTGTTGTGAATTGGGACTGACAGTGGTTTGGGAGAGCCACTTTTCCCTTCATTTTAAGAGCATTTGAATGGTCTAACATAAACTCTGGTAGTCCAGTAGTGAAAAAATTATTTGAGTTTTATGTTTCTTGTGACATTTGCTTGAGCTACTCTTCAAACATAGTGAAGTGAACACAGTGAACATTTGCGGCTTTTGGCTGCTTCAGTTGCAACTGCAAGGCTAGAGAATTTTGCATGGGCTGCTTCTGCAACAGATGCACATCCTTGGTAATTGCTATGGCCGACACGCTGTTTGTGAGTCTGCAGTGCTTAACCTTGTGCAAATTATGTTTGCACATGTACCAGATGAATTGTATGCTAAAGAGCTCCCCTTGTATCAGGGGTAGCCAAACTTTGCCCTGCAAGGCTCGTAGTGGGAATTGCCGTGTGATCCAAACCTGAACAGCACGTGTCCAGGTCAGAAAGCTCAGGGAGGTCCAACTCCTGCCAGGACTTGGAGCAGGAGCAGTGATTCCTCTGGGACAGTATTTCTTCCCTCTGTTGCAGGAAAGGAGTAGGCTGAGTGTTCAGTGACTCTCAAGGCAGCCTGGCAGTGTCAGCCAGCACCAGCAGCTACTGGTGGTGCATGATTTAGCCCTGGGACTGAGCCCTCATGTGGGCTTTAACTATGCCTTCTAGGTGCTGTGTTTTGTGTATCCCCAGGTGTGATCTCTTCTACTGATGACATACGTGAGTGGAGGTTTAAAATTTTGGGAAGTGAGTTGGCATGCAGATTCACACTGAAAAAGCTGCTGCCATTTTATCTGGAGGGAAGCCTGAACTTGTCTTCCCAAGGTCATAGGAAAGGGAAAAAGACACAAAACTGGAATACTGAAATTTTTCCCCACTGATTTTTATTCTTTTAGCATCTGATGTTTAAGCAAAAAAAGTGTAAGATCTTTGGCTTAAAGAAAAGAAAATAACATAATAGAGGTGGTTTTGATTAATAAACTGTACTTCGACATCAAAAGATATTTGAGAACATTTCGGGTTGAGAAATAGAAAATATTTTTTGCTAGCATATTGTTTGCTAAACTTCACTGTGTCATTGACTAGTATATGTCTCTATGATCTGTAGGTTTCGGAGAGCAAAGGCTTTAGAGGTGAGAACAATTAAGGAAAGCTAGAGTATTTAGAATTGCAAGAGCAGCACTTTGAATCTTTGACAGGGTGTATTAATGTGAAAAGGAAGATGGATTGGTTTTGTACTTAAAAGTTCAGTTTTCTCCCACTGCTCTGTAAGCAAATGTTTTTACTGGAGCACATACGAACTAGCTGAAAGAGAAGTTTGCTGTCAGTAACTGATCATAGGACCATAGACACAGATCAGCATCTCTGCAGGGAGTGGCATACATAAATAAAAGACAAATAGCTTGCTTACAGCATGTTAAACCAGGTATATCCCTAAAGCCTGTGAAAAGAAATAATATGGCAAAATCATGGAAAGGGGTCTTTGCAACAGAGGCTGGGAAGGATGAAATGTCATTTGGGAAGGCCTGTGGAAGGATGCTGCCTGGACAGGAGGGGTAGCCATTTTTTTGGCCAGGAGGAGCGGTAGATGGCATGTGTGAGACTTGCAAATCTCGTGGGTGTGCATTTCCAGAGAACAGTCAACTGAACCTGAGGGGAACCCAGCTTTTGGATCTGGCTTGTCACATCCACTGCCACTGAAGAGGTAGTAGGAAGTGGCGTTTGTGGTAGAGAGCCTGGGGGGTTAGAGAGCGGACGGGTGGCTGCAGGAGGAAGAAAGCCGAGGGGCCTGGCCACAGCTGTGCAGAGACAGCGTCTGCTACCTCTTTCCCTTGTGTGGGTGGCAGGCCTGTGGAGGCAGAATGCTGGATGGAGGAGGTAAGTCATCTGCACGGAAAGGGCAGCTGGATTTTTGCTTGCAAGTGAAACAAGTTGTGGAGGGAGAACAGAAATCTTTCTGAAAAATGGTGGGGTTAAGGAGAACCCTTGATAAGAGCATTCTGAGGGAGAGGAGCAGAAACAGGTAGAAGAGACAGCAGAGAGCAGGGGAAAACCCAATTTCAAGATAGGCAGTGCCTGCTTTTCCCTGTCAGTATTGCCACGTGCTCTCCTGGTTTTGGCAGTTACTCTGCCTCCTCCCTTTCCTTTCACCTGCTGAAATTACCAGGCTGCCCTGCTTGGTCAACACCGTGTACTGCTACGCCACTGAACTCGGCTCTTTATGTTCCCCTCTTGTCAGCCATACAGTTCAGTGTTACTTCCTGCCTCAGGGAGACGTCTGCTTCCCCACAGGGATTTCTCAAAGCTCAAGTTCTCCTACCCTGGGCTTCCATGGCCTGTGCTCGTAGCGTGACTGCCTGGACTAACGCACCCTTTCTGGGCAATCTCCCCTTTCCGTTCTTGGGTCAGTGCAGATAACCTGAAAAGCTGTTCCTGCTAACAGTCTTTTTTGGGGAGGTGAAAAACCCTGAATGTTTTCTTCTAGTCCTCCTAAGAGGCTTGGTGTATGAGGTAATGTGTCAGGGAAAGGGTGTCGTATGCTGAGCATAATCACTGGGTGACCTAAATGCATGGCTCTGTTCTGTTGAGCCATCAGATGTTCTCTGGAGTTACGTTGCACCTTACACTGTGGTCATTCAAGATGGCCCAGAAACTCTTATCCCTGGAATGATGCAGCCCGTATTCTTACAATGCATTTTTACCGATTCTGAAGAAATGTAACATTAGTTGTTTAATACGAGCACTGTAATAAAAATAGCTGTATGACCCACTGCTGCTGAAATTGCAACTGTCAATCATTTTTTAGTCTGAGCCTTTTCATGCTGCGTTTATGATTGAAGTGGGGAGCATCAGACTGTGGTAGTTGACAGACACTATAAACCTACAACAGCAATTGTGCTAAGTCACAAAATCCAGAAATTAAGCTAACACAATACTTTTGGGCCATGATCTAGCATGTGTTTGAACACCCAGCTTTGAAATTATTCAAATATTTAAATATATTCTTAAGGACCTAATTTTGAGGCTAGAGGTAGCAGGGTCCCTACAGAGGGGGCGCAGGAGGACACAGTAAGCTGTAAGTGATGGCATAGAGGCTGTTAGGATGCTGGATACCGTCTGTGAGTCGTAGACATCCTCTGCAAGGAGCAGAAAGACGCTGGCTAGCACGGCTCACAGAAAAACTGTTTAGGTAGGGAGCTGATCTAGTTCAGTCTTCCCAAGCGAGATGCAAGTTCACCTCTTCGGCTGACTTTTTAAGCCTCCGTTTTTAAATTGCACACACATGATTTTTCCATATATAAAATATGAGAAAGGATATATATTTTTTTTTTGTGCCTGTCAGCAGGGAATATGCAGCTCACTGAGCTTTCTTGAGTATAATTTTAAATGGAGAAAATGCTTCTATATAAACTGAGGTTATCTCATCACAATATTTTTATGATTGTTAATTAAAATGTGAGGAAATCCTTTAGAGCAGATTTGCAGTTTTGCGACTTTTATGAGACTTAACATGAGAGATCTATTTTTATAGTTATGCCTTCTTATTAGTTTTGAGATTAGGATATGTTTAAATGCATGGCTATCAAATCCTGTGATGATTACTTGTTTGTTTTGCAGTGTAGACTAATTCAGTTATGGTCCCATTCATGTGTTGTTTGTGTCCTACTTTTCAACGAGATATTGCAGTGCTTTATTGTCATTGCTATTTAAAATAAGCTCCCAGAATAGTTTTAATTTGAGCTTGTATTTTTTTCAATTTTAACTTTCAGTGAAGCATATTTTGTTAGATTATTGTGAATAATGACCATTTAGGTTGTTCCAACTCCTGGAAATCCATTTTCAACAGACTGGAAGACTGTAAAATGTAAGTGAAGGAAGGATCACCATGACTAGCTACAAGAGACTCAAATCATTAAAAAAATGTCTTGACATAAGTGGAAACCTCTAGAATCTTGGCTCACTGCATAAAATTGTGATAGGAAGCAAGGCTTATAGAAAGTTTACTGGGAGAAAGTGGGAGTTATTAAACACCAGTGTGTGCCCTGTTCTCTTTGCAGTGGACAGGCACATCAGTGGAAGATTGATTTTTAGGCATAGTGCTTTCTACTTGAACTTGTGCTCAGGCTAAAGAAAGAATTGGAGTGAAGATCTGAACGGGTAAACAAATTTTTTTTTTTTTTTTTTGCCTTGCTCTAACCATGCCTAATAGCATGGCAATATGAATCTTTTAATCACAGGCTTATCTGTCATCTCAGACAACACCTCGGAGTTGTTTGATTGCAGAATTTCCTAGTCTAGAAATAATTAAGGCATGGAGAAAAGTGATCAGGTGTAAATTGTGAAGGAAGTCAGGGTCCATCAGAAGTGAATATGATGAGGATTCAGAGTCCTTTGCCTTGACCTATCTGTGTGAGTGACCATGTGGAGAGCCTTGTGCTCTAGGCCAGCAGGAGACTATGTAAAGGAGAGAAGGATGCTCTTCTTTTCTCCCTGTGGGTCATTAAACGCAAGCTTTGTTTATTTTGTGAAGATCTAGAGAGGAAACACATCAAGTAAAGTATCAGGTAGAATAATCGGGACTAATTATCTTACAGGCTTTAAAGGGAGTATTTTATTAGAGGATCACATTGCTCAAGAATATAATGTGTGTTTCCCTGATGCTTCTGTACTAGCCCAGGCGCTAGCATCAATGTGCTTACGTGAGCAGACTGCACTGTCAAAAGCAAAGCAAGGAAGAGGAAGAAGGAGGGAGAATTGTTTGTTATGCTGGCAGGAATACACATGCTGATGCGAGCTGTGTTTATATTAGCAGTATCAGAATAGTCTGCTAATTAATAGGAATTTGTCTACCAAACTGTGCCTCAGAGTATAGTCCTTTTGCAGGTGTTGAAGGAGAAAACAGAGAATGGGTGGAGTCTCACTGTTGCTGATGTTTAATACAGGAAATGTGTTAAAGGACTTGTGGCTTTTGTTTTTCCATAAGCACATGGAGAAAAATGAGAACAAAAGTCGAAACAACAAGAAATGAGAAGGGAAAGCAGAGAACTTTTAAGAAAGTAAGGGGAAGAAATAAAGGCTGGAGTGTTTTTTGTGTGTCTTCTGAGAGAAGGCAATTGAAAGGTGGTAGGGAGGTGGACATCTATTTGTATCTTCAGAGCTGTGGAAGTAGCATACCCATTCCCTTTTGGTCTTGCTGGAGCTCAGGGTGCTCTCTCCAGTGGTGGTGCCAGGAGAAACACAGGATTACAAGATTTTCCAGATTTCTGTGATACAGATCTGCTTGGGAGACTTGTGCGACAATGACTAATGATTGCTCCTGACTCCTAGATTCCCTCCCAGAAAAGTAGTAACTTCTGATAACCTTACATCTCATTTTGTCTTGAGTCATTTACCCAGTAATAACACCAAATACACTGAAGTAGTCGCATCATTTTTTTGTGGTGATTTTAGTCCAGTATTCATTCATAGAGGGGAAAGTAGGCAGTGAAACAGATGAACTGTTAGATAAAATATCAATGTTTTGCATACAGGTTTTCATATTAGTGCAATTGGATGCATACTGAAAGTGAGAATCAATTATATAGCTGCTGCTTATCAGAAGTTAGCAAATGGTAAATGCAGTTTCATTTTCATAATCAATTACCTAGCCCTGGAACTTGTTAGCAAAGGTTAGAAGCTGTAATAATTTTCAGTAAATGCCTACACATTATCTCAGTGTATTTCTACATGCTACATTTTAGGGAGATGAGGGAAGAAATATTTCTCTTCCCTGAAGTCTTTTAAACTGGCTCATGAAAGATGAGGATCAAGCCCTTCAATTTCTAAGCACAATTTACATTCATCCCATGACAAAGATGATGGTGTATACTTTCTCATTAGTCAAACACTTTTGTTTTTTTCACTTGTGAGCATAGATTACTTTACTTTCAGCTTTGTTTAAAGGAGGTTTGCATCCCTGTGTTTATCCACGTCATCGGTCAGAATTTACAGAGAAGGGGGATAGTAACAAAGGATAACTTTCTTCTTTTTTTGTTATTTCTATTTTCCTCTGATTTTTCTCAACAAGGATCCAAAATTCTTTGAGTGCAGAAGTTATATGTTGCTGGTGACAGGCTGTGAAGACATTGTGCCAGAAAACCGGTCCTACTAGCCCATTCAAGCCAGCATTTGCTGTTCACACGCAAAGTTTCATATTCCTATTCTTGAAGTACCTTCTTATCAAACACTCCTTTATTTTTGTTCAGATGTTCTAGCATCATTGTTTGCTTATTGACTCTTCTGTGATTGTATTTCTGGAGGCTTCTGCAGGCTTTGTTTCTGTTGCTTTTCTGCTGGATTGGCAGCATATCCTGTCAGAGTTGCATACCTCTGCATAGCTTCTTTCACTGAAGTATTTTTAAAAAAAGATCCTGTGTGCAATGTAATTCTCATTTTTTTTAAAGTTCCTAATATCTGAAACTGCAGCTATCAGAAATGGTTGGATCAAGTTGCTCTGCTAGCCAGACCACAAGGTCACTCATTGTTTACCAGTAGGATATCGATTTGTTTGTATTTCTGTTATTTTGCTTAGGGTAAAATAAATTTTTGGTGAAATTGGTGGTCTTGTACCTCTTTAACGTTAATTTTTATTTATTTCTGCATAAGCACTGTAAACTGTACTGAAACTGCTTACTGTATCTGTTGAGGTTTTGCTCATTTTTAGTTTTCTTTTAATTAAGAAAAAAAGTCTTGCTCTGTGTTGTGGTTTAACCCTAGCCAGCAAATAAGCACTACACAGCCACTCGCTCACTCCCCCTGCCCCAGTGGCATGGGGGAGAAAATCAGAAGAGTAAAAGTGAGAAAACTTGTGGGTTGAGATAAGAACAGTTTAATAATTGAAATAAAGTAAAGTAGTAATGGTAGTAATAACAATATACAAAGCAAGTAATGCACAATGCAATTGCTCACCATGCGCTGACTGATGCTTGGTCAGTCCCTGAGCAGTGATCGCTGCTCCCCGGCCAACTCCCTCCAGCTTATATACTGAGCATGATGTCATATGGTATGGAATAGCCCTCTGGCCAGTTTGGGTCAGCTGTCCTGGCTGTGCCCCCTCCCAGCTTTTCACTGACAGGGCATGAGAAGCTGAAAAGTCCTTGACTAGTGCAAACACTGCTTAGCAACAACTAAACCATCAGTGTGTTATCAACATTATTCTCATCCTAAATCGAAAACACAGCACTATGCCAGCTACTAGGAAGAAAATTAACCCAGCCAAAACCAGGACAGTATCCACCCCTTATTCTATACCGTCTACATCGTGCCCAGGTCCTACACTTTCCAATACATTCCAATTAATTGCCACCACTTTGCCTGTCTTTTGATACATATACACATAGATATCATTCCCTTAGTCTATGGGCCATCCCTCTAAAATGTCCGTTGGGTTCATTTAGTCCATGACTTTGGGCTTCATCTGTCATAACAGTGTTTCAGGGCAGGAGAGATGGTGTGCGCTGTTGGACTGTTGCATGCTGAAGCCAGTTCTGGTTCCATCACTGCTGCACTTTGCTCGGTTTCATCAAAGTTCATTCTTCATTAATGTGTGTGATTCCTACTGTAATACCATTGATATGGCATACAGCAACCATAAAAGAGATGGCATACAGTATTATATAGCAATTAAGATCATACAATTCAGTTCATTGGCTATTTTCACCCAAAATCGAATCCCCTTGAGGTACACATCGGGCTTCCCCATCCTTTTGCATCACCCACCAAGTGCACCCAGGTCCTTGAGCAAAAGCAATCCCACGGATGGGTTTGCCTTTGCCCGAGGTGGGAGCAACCCAGACTGTCCNGCACTTTGCTCGGTTTCATCAAAGTTCATTCTTCATTAATGTGTGTGATTCCTACTGTAATACCATTGATATGGCATACAGCAACCATAAAAGAGATGGCATACAGTATTATATAGCAATTAAGATCATACAATTCAGTTCATTGGCTATTTTCACCCAAAATCGAATCCCCTTGAGGTACACATCGGGCTTCCCCATCCTTTTGCATCACCCACCAAGTGCACCCAGGTCCTTGAGCAAAAGCAATCCCACGGATGGGTTTGCCTTTGCCCGAGGTGGGAGCAACCCAGACTGTCCTCCCCAGCATATTTTTCATGTGCACTACAGGGACTTTATCCCCTTCTACAGTATGTAAAAGTGATGACTGGGCAGGGCCAGCTTGATTGGCAGATCCCCTAGTGTTGACTAACCAGATCGCCTTTGCTAAATGTGTATCCCAACATTTGAATGTCCCACCACCCATTGCTCTCAAGGTAGTCTTTAACAGTCCCTTGTATCATTCGATTTTCCCATAGGCTGGTGCATGATAGGGAATATACCCACTCAATGCCATGCTCTTTGGCCCAGTTGTCTATGAGGTTATTTCAGAAATGAGTCCCGTTGTCTGACTAGATTCTTTCTGGGGTGCCACGTCACCATAGCACTTGCTTTTCAAGGCCCAGGATAGTGTTCCGGGGGGTGGTGTGGGGCACAGGATATGTTTTCAGCCATCTAGTGGTTGCTTCCACCATTATAAACATGTAGCGCTTGCCTTGGCAGGTTTGTGGGAGTGTGATATAATCAATCTGCCAGGCCTCCTCTTATTTATGTTTCAGCTATCACCCTCCATACCATAGAGGCTTTAACTGCTTGGCTTGCTTGATCGCAGCACATGTTTCACATTCATGGATAACCTGTGCAGTAGTGTCCATGGGCAAGTCCACCCCTCAATCATGAGCCCATCTATATGTTGGATCTCTTCCTTGATGGCCTGAGGTGTCATGGGCCCACCAAGCTATAAATAATTCACCCTTATGTTGCCAGTCCAGATCCACCTGAGCCACTTCAATCTTAGCAGCCTGATCCACCTGCTGGTTGTTTTGATGTTCTTCAGTAGCCCGACTCCTGTGTACCTGAGCATCTACGTGGCGTACTTTTACGACCAGGTTCTCTACCCGGGCAGCAATATCTTGCCACAGTGCAGCAGCCCAGATGGGTTTGCCTCTGCACTGCCAGTTGCTCTGCTTCTGTTGTTGCAACCACCCCCACAGGGCATTCGCCACCATCCAGGAGTCAGTATAGAGATAGAGCACTGGCCACTTTTCTCATTCAGCAATATCTAAAGCCATCTGGATGGCTTTCACCTCTGCAAACTGACTGGATTCCCCTTCTCCTTCAGCAGTTTCTGCAACTTGTCGTATAGGACTCTGTACAGCAGCTTTCCACCTCCAGTGCTTTCCCACAAGATGACAGGACCCATTGCTTCTCATTTTCTGGCAGTTTATTATGCAGTGGGGCCTCTTCAGCATGTGTCACCTCCTCCTCTGGTGATATTCCGAAATCTCTGCCTTCTTGCCAGTCCATGATCACTTCCAGGATTCCTGGGCGACTGGGGTTTCCTATTGAAGCCTGTTGTGTGATCAGTGTGACCTGCTTACTCCACGTAGCATCAGTTGCATGATGTGTAGAGGAGACCCTCCCTTTGAACGTCCAGCCCAGCATGGGCAGTCGGGGTGCCAGGAGGAGCTATGCTTCAGTACCAATCACTTCTGAAGCAGCTTGAACCCCTTCATATGCTGCCAGTATCTCTTTTTCAGTTGGAATATAGCAGGCCTCGGATCCTCTGTATACCTGACTCCAAAACCCTAGGGGTCGACCTTGAGTCTCCCCTGGTGCTTTCTGCCAGAGGCTCCAGGTAGGGCCATTCTCCCCAGCTGCGGTGTAAAGCACATTCTTTACATCTTGCCCTGCCCGGACTGGCCCAAGGGCTACTGCATGAACTGTCTCCCGTTTAATTTGTTCAAAGGCTTGTTGCTCAGGGCCCCATTTGAAATCATTCTTCTGCATCGCTTGATATTGAGGGCTTACAATCAGACTGTAATTTGGAATATGCATTCTCCAAAAACCCACAATGCCCAAGAAAGGTGGTGTTTCCTTTTTGCTAGTTGGTAAGGACATAGCTGTTATCTTGTTGATCACATCCATTGGGATCCGACAACGTCCATCTTGCCATTTTATTCCTAAAAAATGAATTTCCTGTGCAGGTCCCTTGACATTACTTTGTTTGATGGCAAAACCAGCTTTCAGAAGGATTTGGACTATTTTCCTCCCTTTCTCAAAAACTACTTCTGCTGTGTTGCCCCATACAATTATATCATCAATATATTGTAGGTGTTCCAGACCTTCACCTTGTTCCACTGCAGTCTGGATCAGTCCATGGCAAATGGTAGGGCTGTGTTTCTACCCTTGAGGTAGTCAATTCCAGGTGTACTGGACACCCCTCCAAGTGAAAGCAAACTGTGGCCTGCACTCTGCCGCCAAAGGAATTGAGAAAAACGCATTAGCGCTATCAATTGTGGCATACCACCTGGCTGCCTTTGACTCCAGTTCGTATTGAAGTTCTAGTATGTCAGGCACAGCAGCACTCAGCAGCAGCGTGACTTCGTTCAGGCCACGATAGTCTACTGTTAAGTCTCCACTCTCCATTTGACTTCCACACTGGCCATATGGGACTGTTAAAGGGTGAGCGAGTCTTGCTGATCACTTCTTGGCTCTCCAGTCGACGAATCAGCTTATGGATGGGAATCGGGGAGTCTCGGTTGGTGCGATATTGCCGCCGGTGTGCTGTTGTGGTGGCAATTGGCACCTGTTGTTCTTTGACCTTTGCAACCCCACAACAGAAGGGTCCTCCGAGAGACTGGGCAAGGTGGACAGCTGTTTAATTTCCTCCGTCTCTAAGGCAGCTATACCAAAAGCAGACCGGTACCCTTTTGGGTCCTTGAAATACCCTCTGCTGAGGTAGTCTATGCCAAGGATGCACGGAGCCTCTGGACCGGTCACAATGGGGTGCTTTTGCCACTCGTTCCCAGTTAGGCTCACTTCAGCCTCCAATACAGTGAGCTGTTGGGATCCCCCTGTCACTCCAGAACTACAGATGGATTCTGCCCCTTTATAGCTTGATGGCATTAGGGTACACTGTGCACCGGTGTCCGCTAGAGCCTTATATTCCTGTGGGTGTGATGTGCCAGGCCCTCGAATCCATACAGTCCAGTAAACCCGGTTGTCCCTTTCCTCCACCTGCCCAGAGGCAGGGCCCCTCTAGTCCTGGTCATAGTATTCATTATTCACTTCTTGTAAACGCGAATCAGAAGTCCCTTTACTAAGATCGGAATTAAAATCAGCCCTTTTACTCTGTCTGGGGAACTGGTCACTGGAAACTGGAGTTGCAATTTTCTTGGAAGAATCGCCTTTTGTAATTGTTTTTCCTTGCAACTCATGCACCTGTGCCTCTAGGGTTGAGGTAGATTTTTTCCATCCCACTTCCTCATGTCCTCTCTGTGGTCATGCAGGTAAAACCACAGGGTGCCCTGTGGTGTGTACACTCTAAACCCTCTCTCTTGAGCAGAAGAACGCTGACTCCTAATGGCCGAGGTATTGGTCCATATAGGTGGAGAGTAGGACCTATCCTCTTTGAGTTGCTGGAGCTCCTGGGACAGTTTTTCCACAGCCAAGATGCAGGCCCGTAGGGAGAAAGAGAGACTTTCTTTGTATTGCCGGAGTTGGCCAGCCAGTTAATCCACCGTCTGTTCCTCTCCGTCTTTCCATGTCATTACTACCAATGAGTTTGCATGCAAGGATGGTACACTCCATTCAAACTTCTGCCACATGGGTCATATGCACCTGACTTCATCTGGATCTTTGGATAACTGCTCGTTGTTCAAGTCATCATAAATCACCTCCAGCACAGCTAATTCTCTCAGGTACTGGATACCTCTCTCCGTAGTAGCCCACTTGCCTGGGTGACATATAACATCTTCCTTGAAAGGATACCTTTCCTTCACGCCTGACAGGAGTCGCCTCCAGAGGCTGAGAACTTGTGCCCCTTTTCCAATTGCTTTGTCAATGCCCCCTTCCCTAGAAAGGGATCCCACCTGCTTGGCTTCCCTACCCTCTAATTCCAGGCTACTGGCCCCATTATCCCAGCATTGGAGCAGCCAGGTGACAGCGTGCTCACCTGGATGACAACTGAAGTCTTTTTGCATATCTCGCAGCTCACTCGGGGATAGGAATCGGGTGGTTACCGCCTCATAAATGAGTTCTGCCTCTTCCTCCTCCTGTTCTTGTGATGGCCCTGGTTCATTTTCATCCCTTACTAAACGAGCTGATTTTCTTGTGTATTTTTTCTTGTGTGTAGGGACAACTGATACCAGCACAGGTTGGTTCTCTGGTTTAGTTGCAGTGCCTGTTGTTTTGTTGTCAGATCCAGAGACCTTCTCTTCCCCTTGAGGGTTCTGAACAGTGTTGAACAGGGCTTGGTAGGCATGGGCCAGGCCCCGGAACGTTGCAGTGATTTGTGTCTCCCTGGAGTTGCTAGGGTGACAACATACTTTTTCTAAATACTTTACTAGTTTTTCAGGATTCTGCACTTGTTCAGGGGTGAAGTTCCAAAACGTTGGAGGTGCCCACTGTCCTAGGTACTTGCCCATAATGTCCCACATACCCTGCCACTCATAACTATCCAGCCTTGGGGCAGATCTTCGGATGATATTCTTAAATTGCTTATTAACCTTAGACAAAACTGAAATGATATTCCCAAGAAATAACAGTAGATGTATCTTAACTACCCAAGAATGTTCAAGATACTGAAAAGTTATTGTAACGAAGGAGGAAAAATCATAGAAGAAGGTAGCGAAGGTGCCATTCTGTATTTCCTCCATAAAAAAATCTCAGAGGAAGAGGTATAATTGCTAATTGTCTCCATGAGGTGGTACCCAACGTACNTAATTGTCTCCATGAGGTGGTACCCAAAGTACAGTAATGGCTTCAGTACAAAACCCAAATACCAGATAAAGCTCAAGGCCAGTGTTTTAATAAAAAACCTCCCAGGAAAAACATCACTAATCACTGCAGAGCACAGCAAACTGCAAAACCCAACACCAGTCTTTTAACATATACAGCAAAAAGCATAGTGCAGATCAGATAAACTAATATTGAGAACAGATGAATCGATATTGTGACCAGCAACTGTTAACAGATTCCTTAATATGCTCTGGTTAATCTGTTATTATCTCAAACCCTTTGTGCCGCACGTTGGGTGCCAAAAAGGTCTGTCGTGGTTTAACCCTAGCCAGCAACTAAGCATCACACAGCCACTCGCTCACTCCCCATGCCCCGGTGGGATGGGGGAGAGAATCTGAAGAGTAAAAGTGAGAACTTGTGGGTTGAGATAAGAACAGTTTAATAGTTGAAATAAAATGAAGTAAAATAGTCATAATAATAATATACAAAGCAAGTAATGCACAATGCAGTCGCTCACCACCTGCCTGAACGATGCCCAGCCAGCCCCTGAGCAGTGATTGCTGCCCCGCAGCCAACTCCCCCCAGCTTATATACTGAGCATGATGTCATATGGTATGGAATATCCCTGTGGCCAGTTTGGGTCAGCTGTCTTGGCTGTGCCCCCTCCCAGCTTTTCACTGACAGGGCATGAGAAGCTGAAAAGTCCTTGGCTAGGGTAAGCACTACATAGCAACAACTAAAACATCAATGTGTTATCAACATTATTCTCATGCTAAATCCAAAACGCAGCACTATACGAGCTGCTAGGAAGAAAATTAACTCTATCCCAGCCAAAACCAGAACAGTCTATGTTACTTTTATAGTTATTTACCACAACTGTTTGTTATTTCTTGTTGAAGGCTAGCTTTTATAGAGCATTTGAATCACAGTGAATCACAGTGATCTGAATCACAGTGTATTTTTCAAAGAGCAATTCCATGGACGGTAGTCAGGCTCTCGTTAACTGCTATTTTTTTTTTTTTTTAAACTGACTTAAAGTGGCCCGACTACTCCTCTGTTTTTAAAAGTGATGGATAACATTTATTTGAATCTCTGTGGCAATGATCAGTTGTTCTAAGCTTGTAGAATTTTTTGTTGTTTTTTGCTTCCCAGGTCCTCACTGGGAAACTCAGCTGCCAGCTGCAGATCGCAGCAGCAGTGAAAATGAAAGCATTTTCTAGGTACACTTGATATCTTTATTTACCCAGAAATCTTTATTTAACTGGAAGCAATGCTAAGAATAGCAACCTCTGCTAGCCTGACTGGCTTGATTCTCGTTCAGGTTTCAATATCTATATTTAGTGGGGCTGTTTTTCTCTGTTCTCTAAGATCGTGCAAGTCTTCTCCAGTTGCCCCAACTTTCTGCACAAATTACAGCAGGGAATCCAGATAACATGGATGGTTTAACAAACTCTTTGGTGAGCAGGGTATTACAGGGTAGGTCAGGTTTCTTCTGGCAGTGGTCTTCTGGGGTGCTAAGTGCTGCCTGGGGCTGTGCAAGGATCCTTGAATGAGCACAGCACTCTGGTGTGGTAAGACGGTAGCTGCCTGAGTGTAAGGCTGTGCTAGGAGTTGATTAAGGGAGGTGCTCCACAGCTGCATTGTCAATGAGGCAATTTTCTTTCTAGTTTTGTTGCTGCCTTGTTGAGGCAGCTCAGAGGTGTCTGAGCTATACAGAAGTGGTCAGAGACTTACAAGACTCTTTCTCAAAGTCCTGTGTGGACAGGAGGAGGACACGAGTCAGCTCTGCGCTTTGTAGAGATGGGAGGAGGCTTTTGGATTTTACTGCAGTTCAGTACCACCACCATCACCTCCTCCTCGTCCTGGCCAGGTGAGGTTGTCCCGCTAGCAAATGCTGCTGCTGCTGCACATGAAGCAGTGCTGCTACAAGGTGGGCTGGGGGAGCAGTAACCATCTGGATTCCTTCTGGCCGGGTAGAAAACTTGATGGAAGTTGTTCCTGTCATCATCTAAAATGACAGAATGAAAGAAATTAAGGAGCCTGTGAAGGACTCTGTTACTGGGTGAAAGGACAAATTGGATGGAGATGGAAAAGCTAAGTGAAAGGTGAAGGAAAGGAAAAGCAGAGGGAATGAGGGCTGTTGCAGAAGTCTTTTTCATAAATAAAAAAAAGATTTAAAAAAAAATCTCTTACCGACATTAGGCAATAAAGCCCAGGAATGGATTCTTCGCTTTCTAGTTTATATTTTGCACAGCTTATAAAAATGATATAACTGTACTTCATTTATGCCTATCAATAACTGAGTTTGTAATTAAGGCTTTTATTACCAATAAACCCGTGTTATTCTGTGTGTAGTGAATATTATTAAAGGCCATTTTTCATTATAAATTTCTCATGATGATGAGTTATGAAAGTATTTTTTTTAATTTAAAAATCAATGACATAAAGCATTTTGTTGGCAATTCATTTTTTTCAGAACACAGAGTAGAAGAGAACAATACAACAGAGATTATGATCCAAACACTGCCGTCTCCATTTTTTTGTCTCACTAAGGAAGCATAGAAATTTTTTTTTAAACTTTTACTGTTGGTTTAGGTGTGCTGACTGAATGTGTTTTAAACTCTCTAATGTTATGCGCAAATTCTTTGTTTCGCTTTATTCCTCAAAAGCAAGTTCAAATGCAAGGAAAGAAAGCTCTACTAGAGAATTTCATAAACTGATGCCTACAGATTAACATGTACTTCTGCAGATGCCTTTTTTTCTTGTCCTTCCTTTGGGATGCAGGGTAACTTGTATGGGAAGGAGTGATGAAAGATGTTTTACAAACAACTGAATGGCCAACTAAACTGCTTAGGAAGGCAGTCATGCACCTTAAAAGGATGATTCAATAAAAAACACCCTGGTTGCTGATTTATATATTTTTCTAAGCTTTCCATTTCTTTTGACATTAATGTTCTAACAGGCGTTAAAATACGTAGGGTTTGTTTTTTTCTGAGTTTTGTTTCTTCTCTTAATTTCTCCATAGGTTTATGAAATAGACACAATTATACCTACTTTTCTCAGAATATTAAAACCAAAGAAACTAACTAACTGTTTGGCAAGAAAAATGTGGTTATGGTCTAATGTTGACAGTTTGACTCAAAATAATTTCCAGATCATTGTCATTACAACAAATTTGGAATAGATATAAAGAAAGAAGATGCAATTGGAAGAAAACTAATCTTGGTAGGGGAAGGAAACCTATTTTACACTTAAAACCCCCAATGTGTTATAAGTAAGCATAACGGAAATGCAGATATTATTTTAATCTTCAAATTTTCATTCAGTGTAAGGTCACTTTTTGGGTCATGGTGAAGTAGTTTTGATGTCACTGTAGAAAGACAAGTTGGAACCGGGCGGTAAAATAGTAGTAAGTTATACCATAGAAATTTATCCTCTAATCTCTGTGGTGTTGTTGAACTTTCTCATCCATTTGCCTAATTTATGCTTGAATGTTTTCGTAGCATAGCAAAGTCAGAATGACAGATGGAAAAACCTAACATGCTTAAGCTCAAGAGCTCTACCAGGAAAAGCGTTTGGTGTGGATACAGTTGCGAAAGGGTTTTGCTGGCATTATACCTAATACCATTTCAAACTTATGATAAAACTCTCTTCAGTGGGGAGGATGTGCTACAGCTGTGCTCACAGTCTCTGATCTGGACTGCATGCAGTGTGCCTTGCGATGTGCTCTTCTGTGGTTGACTTTAGATGTTGGAGGATGTGGGGGAAGAACCATGCTGCTCCTCTCCTGGTGTAGCCAGGTGTAGCCATGCTTCCTCCTTCAGGGATTATTTCTATTACCATGTGTCAGAGTTAGGCCAAAAAGTACAACGGCTTGAACGTTTTGAGCCACAAACAGCAGTTATGAAGGACTACCATTCACTCCGTGGTCAAAGGAAAGTGGCTGGCTTGATGGGATGACAGCCAGGCTACAGCTGGCAGAGCTGTAGGATCATGCTGCAGATTGGAGCTGCTCTCGGCAGTTTCATAGTCTTCCTTGGACAAAACAGCCAGGTCTGTGGTGTTGCATATTGCATCATGATTGACTGAAAATCTCATCTGTCAGTTGTCCTTTTGTCTTGATGTGAGAGGGCGTGAAGGGGTCTTAGTCGGCCTCTCTCAAGCAGGCGAAGCAGTCTGTTCCTTGGCTGGAGAGCATCTCTGTGAATGAGAGTAGGGGCTTGTTAACTTGGCCTTTGCCTGCAGTTACAGATGGCTTCTTTCTAGAATAACCGTGTTCCTTCTGTAGCTCTTTGGATTTCTTAGTTGATGGTGATCAGTCAAAAGTAGTAAGGCACAGTGACAAAATGCTTGGGCAGTTCTCATCTATCAGCTCAAAGAGAGCTAGGTTATTTCTGTGATCATACTTAAGGGATTGCACAAACCATGGAAAGACAAGCTGAAATTCTGTTTCAGCCATCAGTGGAGCTTCTCAAAGATCTTTGCAAGTGCCATGTTTGGGATAGGCCTCTCAGGAATAACTCCTTAAGTAATTTCTCATTTCTGGGTAATTAGTGAAGAAGTTGCTTTATCTTCAGAGTTTTAGATGTTGCACCTCTATTTTTACTTAAAAGGTATCATGCAGTCAAAACCTACTTTTGATCAAATCAAAAGCCAGTTGTGGATGATTTCTGTTTGATTTATCTGTATAGGAGTAGTGTCAGCTACCTGTAGATGTGTAATAGGGATCTATTGCAAGAAAATGGCTGGAGGAGAAGAAATTTCATTTCATCTAGAGGTTTTTCCTTCTAAGAGTAATGTACCTAAATGCCTGGGGAGGGAGCCAGGGCCATTACAAAACTTCATTAATTTTGCTGTTACCTGCTGTTGTCCAATGGGTAGTTTTATGTGGGATAAGAATATGTTTGAGCTCTTTTTTTTGTATGTTAATTGCAAGACATGCATACAAAGAAACCGTCCTCTTTTATTGTGCTCTTCATCTAATACCTCCACAGCCTTTGATGAAGCGGATGTGTTCTTGCCATATTAATGAAACTATCCTGTGTCTGCTACCGTACAGTAGAAACATTTTAAGGACGGGAAAAACATAGTGGTATGAGTAGACTCCTGATTACTGTATTTCCATATAGTGTGTGACATTTCCTGCATACCTGATACTACTTATAGTTTACTCTTTCTATCTGCATTTTTATATTGAAAATACAAGTTAGATGATGTTTTGAATTGGAACTTGATGAAGCAGAGCATACCACTGCACAGCAATGGTTTCTGCACCGGCATGGTCTGTCTCTTGACATCCTGAGCCTTTTTTCCTCCTACCAAGTGACTTGTTGCCAAAGTTGGACCTGCTGCTTTGAAGACACTTGTCCTTAAATGCATTCCTGTGCTTCAGAGTTTTTGCTCTTTTCCACAGGTTGAGGAAACTGATGCCTGCCCGTTTCCTTTTCCTCTACTCCCTTCCCTTTCTCCCCTCCCAGTCCCTGACAATCTTGCTGTCTTATTCCTGTTTCAGTACAGCTCTCTTGCAGCCTTGCCTCATCAGGCAAGGTAACGAAGAGGCACATCAGGCTGCTCTCAGGATGCAGTTTCCAGCTAGTTGTGTGCTCTTGAATTGTCCTCTTAAGAGAATTTTTTCAGAGATGGACTATATGTCCCTTCACAGTTGGTTTCAAAATACCTTTGGGTGTTTTAAGCTGTCCAGTACCTTCTCTTGCTTTAATTCATTTACATGCTGTGAAAGTGTGGCATCCTAATTACACCTCATCACTTGGAAGGTCACTTTAGCAACGCTTCCAGTTAAGTTGTCTACATCAGTAAAACAGGATTTGATTTTTTTTTTTTTTTAAAAAAAACCAGATTTTTATTTGACTAAGATGAAAGTCTCTCATGTCCCTTTGGTAGTCATTGTAAAACTTCAGAAAGTGAGGAAAAATAGTGGTTTCCTCATGAAATGTACTGTTCTTTCAAAATTACTTTGATGTCAAATTGCAGGGCTTGTTTATTGTAGGCAGTGGTGCCCTTAGTGGAAGTTAGGTGATGTCAACTGAAATCAAATCGCCTTGCCTGCTGAGGTTTTGCTTCCTTGCTTTGTTTTTTTTCAAGTCGCGGTAAGAGCTTATCTTTGTCTTAATTTCTTTCGCTGATTTTAGAAAGTATTTAATTTTTGTAGCAGTGTGAATCCCCACCGTGGAATAACTCATGCAAACATGTCAGTTAAGTTTCACCATTGTAAACGGGGGGGTGTGGTGTGGTGGTGTGTGTGTCTTTGTATTTATTATTTATTATTATTATTAAACATGCTAAATAAACAGGGAAGTCCCTGAAAATTTCTAATGCTGCGAACTAATCTGTCCTGTTGTAAGGTGGCAGCTCTGCAAACTGAGATCACTGTGGCCTGATATCCACTTTGTGTGTTGCCTGTGCTCTGTTAAAACAAAACATTAAACTAGTGAAGTTCTGTATTGGTATATTGTACATGCAGAATGACTCTAAATTATAAATTAGTACCATTGTTTCTGTCTCTTCCAGTCTGGCATGAAAGTTCTCCTTTAGGTTTTTTAGTGCTTAGAGCTGAATAGCCTGCTCTAATACATTCAAGAAAATGTCTTGGTGACTCTGAAAGCTTGGTATGTTTGTGTGAGATTGATTGCTGTACTTTGCTCTTGCTCTTGTGTTCTTATGAGCATTTGTTTTAGTTTTGCCCTTCAGAAGTTTTACTAGGCTAGTTTGTAAGTGACAATAGAGTGCCTTAAGTGGGTGTGTTAGATATTCATAGGTGCTGTGTTCTTTATTGATGTTTGCAAGTTGCGCTAAATATTGGTAGGAAAAAAAAATAAAGCTAAGCACAAGAGATCTTTATGAGTAATTGTATGCTTTCAAAAGTGTTATGCTTAGCTTAATGCACACTTTAATTCTCCAGAAAGCACCCAAGCGAAAGATACAATGCAACAGAGTTAAGTTAATCACTTTCTCTCCTCCACTTTGAATTACGTATATCACAGCATCTCAAGTCTTTCTGCTGTTTTTTAATGCCAGAAAGGTGTGAGCAGGTCACAGAGCTGTGGAAAAAATACAAATTGTCATACAGGAAGATTTGTGATAAAAGAAAGAAAGGATAAAAGGACAGAAATGAGGCAGGGGGGGTGGGCGTGCAAATACATAAAGTGTGGAGAGCAGGAGAAAATATCTCAAAATTAAGTACCTTCATGAAACTGCTACTTATATAAATGAAAATTTATAGGACAAAGTATATCTAACTGTTCAACAGGAAGTCTGGAGCATTTAAAACTCTTTTCCACCAAAGTATAATTTGCTAAAAGCTTGTGTTCAGTATGGGGTTGAGTTTGGCTTGTGACGGTGTTTGGGTAAATGGAAGGCTGCATTTATCTGTTTAATGTTTACTCGGGTCTACTGATAGATTTTAGATGATGTAAAGCTAAATTTAGGCTCATGGTATATGGTCAAATGCCATCCATTCAAATGCTGTATGGAATTTCTTCCTTGCTTATCTGTTTTAGGTTTAACCATTGATCTTTGAAAACCTGACAGACTGTAACATTAGGCTACCATGGCTACAGGTCAGCTGAGGCCACTGTATTTGAGGTCCTTTAAATTCAGTCTTTGGATAACACTGTAAGCAGGAGTAAGATGAGTTTGTGCATGTGAAGGGAAGACGTATGTATTTTGCTTTTGATTTAGGTGCTGCTCTTTCTGACACAAAATGACATGACATGTGTACGCTTCCGACGCAAGATCAGAGCATCTCTTTTGGGACCTGGTGAAACATATTGACCTGTGAGCACACAGCATCGAACAAGATTCACGGATTTCTATGAGAGAGGGCAAGAATGGATTATTTAAGCTACCGTGTTAACTAGGCTTGTTGCTGTCAAAGCACACAATACTGTGTTGTGAGAGCTCTGCTGCCTGTCACTGAAGAGGGCTACCAGTGCGTCGGCTCGGTAGTGCTGATGCATGTGCCTGTGAAATGCTGGTTTAAGTAGGGTGAGAAGTATTCCCCTGGAGAGGGCTGGCTTTCTGTGGACCAGCCACGTAACCTGTGGGAAGGATCTGCTCACTGTAGAGCTGTGGGCATCTGCTAGAAATGGAGCTATGCGTTGCGCTTCTGTGCGTTAGGGGCCCTTGAGGGTGGTGTTTAACTGCTGGGTTGACTCAGTGTGTCAAACTGCTGCAGAGGCTGCTCGCTTCTGTGCAGGGGACAAGCTTCCCAAAGCCCTTTGACTTGGGTGTCTGCGGGAGTGATCTTTTGAAGAACTTCATCTCTTAATTAGCTGAAATTTGAAAGGTGTTTACAGAAGCTAAGAGCATGAAGTAATTTGGAAGTAGAGTAAAAGCTGCAGAGTTCAGATTAAGGAGCTCTTCTATCACTTCAGCTACCTGTGGTTATACCAGGAATACCATTCTGACATCATCCCTCTGTGCTGACATCTGGGGTTGCAATTCTTAACCTGAGAGGAAAAATCTTCACAAAAACTGACAAAAATGGTCATGACTGTCCGTTAAAAATGTTCTTAAAGCATTTGTGTTTAAAAAAAAAAATCCCAGAGCTCCTATTTGTCTGCTCTTTTTGTAGCTTATTTTAATTTATCATATACATCAAGGACCATGAAGTCTAATTTGCATAGGCCTCGTCAGGGTTGTTTTCTCTGTCTAGATTAAAATGTAAATACGTAAGTATAGAAAAGCGTCCATATTAAGAATTCAGCAACTGCCTTGTTGTGATTGAATTTGTGTCTCAGACTGGGCATTTGTGCTTTAGCTAGTTTAATTTGCATTTGAATGCACAAGTAGAAACTATGAATTGGATACTCAATTAGAAGATGGTATGCAGGTACATTCTTCCTTACTCCAGCCTCCAGAGACACGCTATTTATCTGTATAAAGCCAAGTTCTAGGTTTCTTTTTCAAAATTTAGGTTTATATTTAAAAAGTGGCGTTGGGGTTTGTTTGTTTGTTTTCTCTACCAATCTCAAATCCGGAATTTCTAGACTCGAATTAGGGCTTTGTTTCAGAAGTGCTGTGTTTGTTTTTTTTTTTCTTTGCATTGATGTGGAGAGTAACAGGTTTGGCATTTTACTTGTTAGTGGCCTTGAAAAACAGTAATATCTGGTATATGAGCTGTGTGAGTTAAGCAGAGATGATGGACTGATGAGCCCAAACCCACAGAATAAAATTAGATTAAATTTACTCCAGCTGAGCAAAAGAAATATTTCTGTATATTTTTAGAACATGTAGGAGAAGACATATAAAATGAAGTTTGTAATTTGGAAGTTGGTTTCTCCCCAAAAAAGTGGTATTAAACTTTACAGCTTGGCAGCACCAGCATCATCACTAACTAATTGCAGGTAGAAAATGCAAACAATCAAATACTTGCTGTTAAACTGGCTTATTAAATGCTAAAAAAGCAACAGCATGTCACTTCTAAAACATCACTTCAGAGAACTTTTCTTTCAGAAATGTATTTTGAGATAAAGAATGAAGAACAGGAAAGGGGGAGGAGAAGACAGAGTGTGAAGCATGACCAAAGATGAATCCGCACCTTCTCAGGCTGGTGATGCGTCCCCAGTGCTGCATGGAGAAGTACTAGGGTACCAGCCATGTAACGTGCTCCTGGCAGCCTCTAAAGCTTCTGCTTGAAGCACTAGGCTAGAGTATGTTGCTTTGGGTCCAATAAATTCAGGTGAGACAAATAGATACTTTAAGCAAGAAAACAGTGAAGACATGGGAGAGCAAGGAGATACAGAAACAAATTTTTGGTAGATCTATATTAAACGAATATGGGGCCAGGCAGCAAGGAGTTCCTTATAGGGGAATTTGTTTAAAAATTCAGCAGACTGGAAAATTGAAGTAGGCTCAGAGGAGTCTTACGTTTCCAGTTCAAGCGTTCACTGCTAATTTCAGGCCAGAGGGCACGGCATGTTCGGGTGAAGCAAGTGGTTTATATCCACACTGGAATTTCCTTTGGGAAGATTTATGGTGATGTTAGCAAGAAAGAGGTGCATGCTTAAGACTGGAAGGGGCATCTTGGATCACTAAGCCCATGCCCATGTAGTCGCAGACGATAATATAAATTCCATTTATGAATTGACTGACTCCTTTTAAAAATGATGACGTTTTCTGCCATTGCTTCTTCCCTTCAGAAGGTTAGAAAACTTCAGCTTGTCAGAATGCAGTGATAATACATTAAAGTTTTGTGGCAGTATTTGAACTGTTGCTTAAACAGGTCTGTCCCCCATACGTTTAGAGAACAAAGTCTTCTCTCATATGATAGACTCTCCCTTCCTACAAGTAAACAATCTTTTTTACTTATTCAAGTTAAATCAGGGCTTCTTGAAAATGCATGAACAGAAATGTGCTGTTGAGATGAGGCCTCACAGTGGTCGTTGTACACTAACATTAATACTTTATGTCCCCAGGTATAATTTAGGTTCCTAGTTCTGTTTCCATTGAGCTGTCAGCCCATTGTTGCTGTGTCATTATCTGTCATGCCTAGGTTTGTCTGCTTGTTACAGCGCTTCCAAGTGAGATGCGCTGGAGACCTTGCACTTCTGTAAATTTCATCCTGTTTCTGTTACTCCATTCCTAAGGTAATCCCAGATCTTTCCATGGGGTGTTCTCCTTTTTTCTCATGACAACGTCTCTCCACTCTGCTCAGCCTGCAGGTCTCATTAGCACGCTACAAAGAGCATTGGTGAGAACTGAAATAAAGCATTTTGGTGTCAAGACAAGTATTTCAAGAAGTCCACTGATAACCTCCCATTTGTGGTTAGGCTTCATTTCCTATGTAGTTAACTTAGTATTCATCCTTGTCAAAACTTGCTTTGAGAATGAACATAGTGACAGGAGTAATAGAGCTGTTGACTTGGTTATGAGCTGTATAATAGTGCCCTTGTCTTGACTAAAGCTGTGGTAGTTTTATTCATGTCCTAACTCCTGAAGCGTGCTTAACTTTAGAAGGTTAGTTCATTCTTCTAGTATCAGGCACTCTCTAGTGTAAGTACAAATATAGTGGCTTTGGGGGACAAAACATTTTATTAGAGGAGAAAAATGGCTGATCTGTGAAAATGTCATGAATATAGCAAGATGGATGTAGGTAGGAAGCTTGATGGGTATTTGTTAAGGCATGTGAAAGTGCTGGACTCTTGTTCTAAAGACTTAGTCATATCTCCTTGTACATGATTTTTCTTACAGCTCTGCAGAACTGAACCTAGTTCAGATGTTACTGGGTATATTCTTTCCCTTCTGTTCGTCATCAGTAAATTTTTTCTGTTAGTTTGCATGCGTGCAAGAATATGTGCCTACTACAGCTGATTGAAAGGAACCTGCAAATGTACAGCTGGCTTTGGGTAGGAGGAAAGGGTGTCTTTCTTCCCAGCCAAAGACATCCTGAGATCTAGGATGTCTTAGATCTCAGAGTCCATACCTGACACCTCAGGACACAATTCAGCTCACTGTCCTTGATGTTATTATGTCCAAGATGACCCTCTTCCCCCCTCCCCTCCTCTTACGTTCATTGAAAATAGGAGAATTCACATAGTTGGAGGTACAAAGTGTGGGGAAGTTTTTTCAGACAAAGAACATAAAAGAATTTTAAAGGTAAATGTGTAATTGCTTTTTACAGCATTTCAAAGGTAGGAAATAATTTCCTTGCTCTGACTATATCATTAAAACTATTTTTTTATATTCTAAAATATCAGTTATATTAAGGGGTAAAATTAATGCATGAATGTTCTATGAAGTGTAAACTCAGTAGAAAAAGTAATGTAGTGAAAGAGATAGGAGGTAAATGAGAAAGAAAGGTATGTGAGTATGGTGAAAAATACCACACAAAAAGTCAGTATGATGTGGTTTCCTATATTCTCTTATCAATGTCAGATCTGCTGATTTCAAAGCCATACATACAGCACTTTTGTAGGAGAGGAGAAGGGATCTAAGCAGTCTGGAGACTCTGATTTATTGTGAACTTCTGACTTGAGTGAAGAAACCAAAATTGATCTTTCCAGTGTTTCAGTAACACTTCTGTGGGAAGACGTGGGGGGTTTTTTTGTACACATCCAGCTTTCCCCACCCACACATTTTAAAAAAGTAAATAAATTGTTCCTTTTGCTGGTGAGTGACTACACCTTGGGGGAGCAGAGCAGTGAAGTACTGATGTGAGATAGGGTGGTTGCATGATTCGCCACAAGGAGGCTGGACTGAAGGATGCCCAGTTTCCTGAGAGTCTGCCTACTCCTTTTTTTCACAAATGTCAGGATACAAGTATCTATAATAGCTGCTTATCTTTTAAGGAGGGAGAATATTTGACAAAGTAACAACACGAAAAGACTGTGGAAGAATATTGATTCCCAACCAGCATCTTGTGAGCAAAATGATCCTGAATGTATTTCCTCTGATATGCTGTATATTCACCAATTATTTTGTCCTCGGTGTTACTGAAAATAAGCAGTCATTTTTCTGAGTGCTAGTAAAGCAATGCTCTGCTATTTCTCACTTAGCTGGAAGAAAGGTTGCTCATTTTGTGCACTTGTGAACCAACATGAAGAGCTGATTCCAAACAGCCAGGGTCTACTCCCTGTAATTAAGAAATTAGGACTAATGGCTTTCTTTTTCTTAACATGCATCGTTTCTTGCCACTACCCACAGTTAGTGTAAAAGCAGTGGTAAAATTAAAAAGGG
>VYZW01036744.1:26495-49005 GCA_013401315.1 Balaeniceps rex | reverse complement strand
TCCCTTCCAACCCAAACCATTATATGATTCTATGATTCTATGATTCTATGTAACTTGGATTAAAGAATGCTTCATATTTTTTTAACTCTGAATTTATACATATTACATCCCTCACCCTATAAGTACATGTGGATTGTGCGATTTCCTAAATATCAAAGCATTCTATTTTTTGTATTATAAATACATTTTCTAATAATTTTACTGAAACAAATTTAGTAATTCAAATGAGTGAAAATTGCACACACTTCTTTAGGTTGAAAGATCCCGTTAATAATTGTATGCTGAGTACTTTCTGGTCCCTGACATTATCTGATTTGTTAATTCTATCTTCCACGGCCTGACGTTATTGGGAGTGTTTTGCACAGACTCCGCAGTGTCAGACCATGTATGACTCATACCCTCCTCAGACCTTGATAGAGATTTTTTCCTAAGAACAATGCCTAAAATTTACAAAATAAATGCAAAATACAAACTTATATTATATACTAGCTACATATCTACATAATAGTTTATATTTTTCACTGTCTCCTCAGAGACCTACCTCATTCTTGTGTTGCACTTTTCAGTGGACTTTTTAGATGCTTCCCCCATCTTAATTTTTATAAAAACAATATACAACCTCACAAGTCTCACACACTCTGTGAAATTTGCTCATATGATCATTTGTTCTTATTGTCTCACCACAGTTCTAGCATCATGAATGTTTGCAAGACACTAGGTTGTTCCACAGGCTGTAAAATGGGAGGTGCCCTCATTAGTGATCAAGTATATGGTCCCAGGAGCAGCAGAGGCACTGTGAAGTCCTCTTCCTCAACAGAGCACTGGAAGAGGATTGATTCTGAACTGGAGTGCTACAACCTTGTGACTCAAGTTGGAGTATATCCTAAGGGTGGCCCTATAAATTGCTCATATGAGAGGCATGCAAAAAGTTTTACTCCATTACAGGGGATATCTCATAATCTAGTGCATATATGACTTCCATAAGACTGAGAAACTCGCATAAGTCGCAGTAAGCAAAAAGATTTTCCCCTAAATGTAATGTATGTTTCATTGAGAGGGGAAGAATGTCATTTCAGCAGTTTTAAAATATGTTCTATGTCTTAATTTATCATTTAAACATATAATCTTGGATTATGTTAGTTTACTGAATTGAATCAGTAATGGCTCATCTTACATTTAAGCTTCCAACAGTATTACAATTGATAGAGCACAGTAAAAAGATTACAGAACTGAGTGTTCATCAAGATATAATGATTTTTTTTTCCAGTCACAGTTGCAGGAAAGCTGTCTCCTACATAAATTAATGAAAATAAACAAAGTGAAAAAAAAAAACAAACCTCTGGGGGAATGGAAGACTTGGTGGCAGAAGGCACAAAAGGGGGCAATCAGCAAAATAATAAGCAACCTAACAAAAGGAGAGTTTAAAATATCAGGAGATAACACATGGTGTTAGTTGACCCTCAGTCTGTCTCTCCTTTTTTTCCCCAGTAAGTATGTATTTACTCATTTAAAAAGTATTAAAATTTTGGAAAAATAAGGAAGGATATAAAGAAAAAATCATATAGGTTAGCTTAAGGAAAGTCAGCATATCTGTAGTGTTTCATTATTTATTATTCACCACCACTATAATGGGGAGAAAAGCCAGGAATGATAAAAGGCTAGTTTACACTTCATAAATTGTGATATACCAGCATATTTAGCACTAATGTTCAGAGATGGTATGAGACGCTATCTTGCTCAAATGTTTAGTGACTCAAGAAAATATCAACATGATTACAATGTACAGATAGATCTCCTATTAATTCTGATGTATTATATAGCACATTAATTCATTAAAGAAGTCAGATTGACTAATTAAAACTTTATTCTATGTAAAACTTGAGAAATGAAACTGTTGCTCAGCCTTTCATGTTATTTTCTGACAGTCGGCAGACAACTTCAGAGACTAGCTTGAACTGTCAAAATAATTTATATATATTAAATGTCAATGCAACTCAGGAAGAAGATAAAAATTTTTTTTCAATATGACATTTATATGCCAGTGCTTGATTTAGATATGCAGAGGTAGCAAGACATGTTAGCTAAAAGTAGTTATGCAGCATATTTCTAAACATGATGTCCCATTTATGTTCAAAATGATGTGGACTGAATCAATTAGGAGAAACAAGTGAGTTCCAAGAAGTACTTTAAAAAAGCTGTGGAGTTGCTTAGTAACCTGATGTTATACTTCATTTCCCAACAGAACTATAAAGCTGTCAGACTGGTAATGGGGAGCTCCCCAAGATAAATGGTGCCTCATGTGTTTTGCCAAAAACATGATTCTATTAAATATGTTATACCTAACCATCGGGAGTCATGCATATGCATATAGTAATACATGCAACAGGACAGTTATCAAAGAAATGACTTTTAGTTGCACTTTGTCATAAAAATCCCATACTTTCCCTCCTTAAATGCATTATCTTGTCAAACAGGAGAAGGCACTGAATCCAGAATGCCTAAGGGGAAAATTTTAATCCGGCTCTTTCTTAGTGCTATATTTACCTGACATCAGTTTTGTTCTTCACTGACAGTAATCTAGCATAATCTACTGTATGCATCCTAGACTTGGAAATTTAGCTTTATCTTCCTGAAACCTTTTGAGAACCCTGAAGAAGTCATCATGTAGTCTTCTATCATAGGATTTTGCTTCCACAGGATAGCAAAATAGATGTGTCTTAAATTTCAGTGAAAATTCAAACTATTTTCAAGTACATTTAGTGAAAAATGCTAACATACTGAGGGGAAGGATATTAATCTTCCTTCCTCAACAACCGAGTTATCGGTTCATAAGCCTACTTTCTTTTTAGGAATGGAAACAATTTCTCAAATCAAGAGAACTAAATCTGATATATCATGAAAAATCTAGTCTAAAAATCAGCCACAGGAATTCTGCCGGAGTCTGAGGTGAATGTCATTTAGTTGTTCCAAAATACTTTATAAATAGGGAAGAACAAAAAATATCTAATATAATAGGGTCAGCTCGTCAGTTGAGGTGAAAAGGACTGTTGAAGTCAGTCCAGATATACTGATTATATTTACTCCAGAGTTCAGCCTCTTTGATTTTTTTTCCCAAAATATAATAATGACATATTTATAAAGAAAAATGACTAAATGGAACAGAAGGTTCTTGTCCTTTTTAAAAAGTACTTTCTTGAATTCAAGCCAAGTTACTTTCACACTGTCTTCTGTTCTTAAGCATCTTAAGTGCTCCTGAAAATCTACTTTAAGACCACAGTTTGTTGTTCACTTTTCTAAATGGCAGAACTAGGACAAGATATTTCACAGTGCTGAAAATGAAAACAGCCCTAAAATAAATAGTGAAAGATTTAATGAAAATTTTTTTAAAAAAATTGTGCGTAGGTAGAAATGTCTGATAAAATGGCTGCAGTCAGATCAAGGTGCCAGGTATTTGTGGGTTGTTTAAAACTTGTATTTGAATTATAATTGAATTAAACAAATGAGAGAGGGTAGAGCATGAGAAGTTAACATGGGCTACGGTAAAAAAGACCATATCTGATCTTCCTATCTCTCTACTGACATAATCTAGGATTTTTAGCATATCCTTTAAACCAATAATCTTTATATTGCTTAATTTTTAACTAGCAGAAATCAAAGAATATTTCTTTTCCTGCTTACATTGAACATGACATTAATGAAAAAAAATTCTTATTTTCTAATGCTGGGAAATGGATTGTTGCAAGTGCAGGATTTCTCAACATAATACCATGATAATTCATAGGTACATCAGGAAATTCTTCTTTTGCATTGCCTTTCCTTGCCTTGCTGTTCCTCAGTTAACTAGTAGCTTCTCCTTTTTCAGCAAAGATTCTAGAAATTATTAAAGAACTCAATGAAATTTAAACAGGAAATATTGAGATTGTTCAGATATATAATATTTTTTCTGAACTAATTCCTTAATTTTGGTCTGCACCCTTAGCTCCATGGATTAAAATTAGATTAAAATTTACAGAGTACTTGAGTAGGTAATGTCACAAAACATTTTTCTTACCAGTTTACTCATAGCTTGATATATAAGTAGCAAATTGTAAATTTCAAAATATATTATTTTGGCTTTTAGTGAGTCAAGTAGTTGACGGCTGTATGTTAGCAATACAGCTAGTTTTAATTCTATTGGCAAATTCCTTTGCATAGTGTAATAAAATTTCCTCACTTTTTTTTTAAATACTTTGACAAGTCTTTCCATGTCTTATTTGGATAAGTTTTCTGAGCTAAAATGTTTATGCATTATTCATCAGGTATAGTAGTTTTTCAACAAAACAAACAAGATTTTAAAAAGACTTGTGTAGATGATTTACTACATGATACAGTATTGATTGATAATAACTTTATTCTTTAATATATGTTTTAAGAAAAGCAAGAAGGAAATTTCAGAGATTAAAATCAAAATACCTAATACCTATAAAATAGACTTTAACTTGTTCCAACTTTTTTGGTATGTGGACATACGTATTCAGAAGGAGACCTACTCAACTCACTCACAGAACAAATTAAGTTTGTTTCTATAAATAGGACTATGGATCAGCTTACAAACTATTAAAAACAGTTTACAAAATATGAAAAGAAGAAAACATTTGTAAAGATTGCATTATGGTCTTTGTTCCATGCACGGCGTATCAGTAGTTCTTATGAATCTGGAGATGCCCATTGTAAAGGAAACTCAGATGTGATGCAAGGTTAATTCTTACGTAATGCATTAATAAATGATATAACCAGTGTGAAAAGATTGAAGGTGCTCTGATCTTTATGTAAAATTTTTCAAGGGGAAAAGGGGCACTTGACACTGTAGATCACTTTTGAAATGTGTCTCCAAAAGACAATGCACCCCACTGACATTAGATGACAGGGCAAAATCACTTTGATAAAGTGAATCCTAATGTGAACAGTGACTGAGAAAATCATATTTCCTTATTGAAAAGATCACCTATTTGTATGTGGATTTGGAGTATTTTTTATTTCACTTTGAATTGAAAAACTTCTTGTTCAACCTTTATCACAGAAAATACTGCAAAGACATTACAATAGGAGGATGATCGGATTATTTCTACTTTGTGTGTTTAGAGTAAAAGGGTAAAAACTTAGGCGTCTTTATTCTGTTATTGTCTACACAGATATGTTTTGTATCTACACAGTTGCTTGTGTTTGGAAACTTAGGACTTAGGCTCCTGTCTTTTACATTAGCACACAAAATTTTAAATGTACTTCTTCCTCCTCCTTGCCACTGACCTTTCATTTTCAGAGTAAAGGTAACTGAAGGTATATGGAATAAAAATAATGTTCAGAGATGAACATTAATGAACAGAGATGTTCACACTCAGAAAAATACATCAAAGTGACCCTAGATGTCATGCCATTAACATATGAGACCCCATTTAGATGCTGTTGAAGAGTAACTAAGGTCTTTGTAATATGACAAATGGGATTCTATGTTTTTAATTTGGTGGGTTTTTTTCAAAAGTATTGTAGGTGATTTCCCTTATTATTTATGGTGACTTATTTATCAGATTTTTTCACAAACTGAGAAGAAATATTTATATTTTACAACTAAGATATAGTCAAGAAGTCACAATAAGTTATTTTTCTACTGTTTTTCTCCCTCTACTGTGCACTTGTTTTGCGTGTCATTCCAGTATTGTTAACACACATATATGCACACACATGTATATGTATATAGAATCATAGAATCATTAAGGTTGGAAAAGACCTCTAGGATCATCTAGTCCAACTGCCAATGCAACACCACCATGCCTACTATACCATGTCCCAAAGTGCCACTTCTACATGTTTTTCAAATACCTCCAGGGATGGTGACTCAGCCACCTCTCTGGGCAGCACGTTCTAATGCTTGACCACTCTTTCAGTAAAGAATTTTTTCCTAATACCCAATCTAAACCTCCCCTATGCAACTTGAGGCTATTTCCTCTCGTCCTATCACTTGCTACTTGGGAGAAGAGACCAACACCCACCTCGCTACAACGTCCTTTCAGGTAGTTATAGAGGGCAATAAGGTCTCCCCTCAGCCTCCTCTTCTCCAGACTAAACAACCCCTGGTCCCTCAGCTGCTACTCATAAGACTTGTGCTCCAGACCCTTCACCAGCTTCNATCTAGTCCAACTGCCAATGCAACACCACCATGCCTACTATACCATGTCCCAAAGTGCCACTTCTACATGTTTTTCAAATACCTCCAGGGATGGTGACTCAGCCACCTCTCTGGGCAGCACGTTCTAATGCTTGACCACTCTTTCAGTAAAGAATTTTTTCCTAATACCCAATCTAAACCTCCCCTATGCAACTTGAGGCTATTTCCTCTCGTCCTATCACTTGCTACTTGGGAGAAGAGACCAACACCCACCTCGCTACAACGTCCTTTCAGGTAGTTATAGAGGGCAATAAGGTCTCCCCTCAGCCTCCTCTTCTCCAGACTAAACAACCCCTGGTCCCTCAGCTGCTACTCATAAGACTTGTGCTCCAGACCCTTCACCAGCTTCGTTGCCCTTCTCTGGACACACTCCAGCAACTCAATATCCTTCTTGTACTGAGGGACCCAAAACTCAACACTGTACTCGAGGTGCGACCTCACCAGTGCCGAGTACAGGAGCATGATCACTTCCCTACTCCTGCTGACCACACTATTCCTGATACAAGCCAGGATGCTGTTGGCCTTCTTGGCCGCCTGGGCGCACTGCTGGCTCATATTCAGTCAGATGTCAACCAGCACCCCCAGATCCCTCTCCGCCAAGCAGCTTTCCAGCCACTCTTCCCCAAGCCTGTAGCATTGCATAGGGTTGTTGTGACCGAAGTGCAGGACCTGGCACTTGGACTTGTTAAACCTCATACAATTGACCTCATCCCATCAATCCAGCCTGTCCAGATCCCTCTGTAGAGCCTTCCTACCCTCAAGCAGATGAAGACTTCCACCCAGCTTAGTGTCATCTGCAAACTTGCTGAGGGTACACTCGATCCCCTTGTCCAGATCATTGATAAAGACCTTAAACAAGGCTGGCCCCAAAACTGAGCCCTGGGGAAAACATATATATATACACATATGTACTATTAAAATCTGTCTATAGGGAGAAATTTGTGTCTGTGGTCAGAATCACTGTAACTCCTCAACTGATTTATTGATGTGCGCTTCTACAAATCCTACCTTCAAAATCTTAAATAAACTTTACTAGTATTTAATAAGAAATCAAGTACATTAATTAAAGTAATTAATCTTAAAATGCAGATACAGGCACCACTGAATACTGGGTTTAGTTTTTTTGTTTGTTTGTTTTAATATTGTCTAATCCTCTGATATAAAAACATGGACAGCCTTAAAAAGTAAAGAAAATGTTTACAGAAAGAAGCCCTAGTTTTGGATGTCCTTCTTTCTGAGGAGTTGGTAAATTCTGTAGAAATTCTGTTTGGATTCTTTCTGCACTTCTGGAGAATATACCAGATTTGTAAATTCTCCATGAGATTTATAACTGAAACAAACTCAGCTAAGCTTATAATCGTCTTTGTAAGTTTTGGCATTCATGGCATGTCAATAGCAGTTTAGAGATCCTGTAATCTGTAATTTCTATATATTTATGAGCTTTCTCCCATAACAAATATGACTTCAAATATTCAGGCATTTTCAGTTTGATATATTTTTAACTTCGATCCCTGTGAATACAGCATATTTTAAATTCCTTCCTATACTGATATATGAAAAGGAAAAGAGTCACATTATTCAAAAAATTTTTTTTTCCTTTCATTTGTCTAACACTTTTTAGGCATATGGTCCACTGAAATTGTCCTAGAAGAATAATGACAGCAAATATTAACAGAAAGAAACCAAATAAAGCTAAAGCAGTTTCTCTCCCCCAAACAGGAATTTCTCCAAAAAAGAAATCATAGATAAGGAGTCTCAATTTAAAATCATTATTTATAGGCAGATATCTGTGAAATAAACTGAATATTCAAATGTTACAGCATGGAAATAAATGGGGAGCACGTAACTACCAGATCTAAGGATGGAAAGAAACAATTATTATAGAATACCTTATTTACATTCTTAGCTATGGAGCCCCTTCAGTGGATCTAAGTTGAAATTAACTTTCCCTTACATCAGCTCTTGTATTAAAAAGATATAAGACATTTTCCTGGTTTAGCTGTAAACTGGCCAGATACACTGAAAAAGAAATGGAAAGGTGATGTCACAGACATCAGCAAGATGTTTAATGTTGACTTCAAGGAACAAAGAGAATAAGAGTCTGTTCATGCAGATGCCTTTGGGTTCAGAATGCAGTAATATTATTGAGTTTAGTGACTATCCATATAACAATTCCTCAGCTGCATAAGCATTTTCCCTCATCCACAGCAAGAACATTACCAGCATGAAGTCCTGATTAGCTTTTATGATGAGATGGTTGGTGCTGAGGATGAGGAAGAACAGTGGATGCTGTATATCCTAGCTTTGGGAGGCCTTCCACGTAGTCTTCCATAGTGTCCATTTAGTCAGCTGGTGAACTATGTCCTGGAGAAGTGGACAACAAGATGGGTGGAAGATTGGCTGGACTGTGTTCTGCACCAGGGGTGGAGGGGAGTGAGGTGAAAAAGAGAAAGAGACATGGTGCAGGGTTCTTTCTGGATCTCAGTAACAAAAGCCCAACAACAAATGGCTTAATAAGGTAACTGCTTTAATAACACGGAATAAGAAGATGAAGGCAATTAATCTTATATCCCTTCAGACGCTGGGCACCCTGCATTTGTGCAGGATCAGATGGAGCCCTGTTCATGGACAGAAGCTCTCCCTTTCAGCCATTCCAGCTAATACATAATTTCCTTACAAGAAAACAACTCCACTCTTATAGGATGCTTTCATGAGAGCTTCTTCCTGCACTTTTAGATAAAGGCAAGGCCATGCAGGTAGTATAATCACTGGTACCAAGTGGGAGCTGCCTGCAGGCTCTTCTCTTACAATGTGATGACCGAGTTTATCCTGTGTCCCAGGAATATGTGCAGTGCAACACAGGCCTGAAGACCACAATGGACAGCTCAGGTTAACTGCTGTGTAGTTCACTAACTCCTGAATGTGCAACAGTCTCCTGGTCAATATCAATGCATTCTACCCCTTGATCCACATACAGTTTATCTTTCCTAAAGACACATTATAAATTACAGATTATATTAATAACATACAGGCTTCACAAGCCCTGAGAATGAGCCCCAGCAGAGCAGTTGTGGCCTGTCCAAGTTCACTGACTCCTCGAATACAATGTTTATACATTGTATACAGACTGCCAAGCTCAAAGTGGTGTGGTCAGCGGTACAAAGTCCAACTGACAGACAGTTACTGGCGATGTCCCTTGTGGAACAGTAGTGGGACCAATACTGTTCAGTACCTTTATTAAGGACCTGACCAGTGGGATGGAGTGCCCTCTCAGCAAGTTCAGATATATAACACATTGGAGGGAGTAGTCAATGGTTAGGGGTAGGAACGCAGAACATTTGAGAGGCTGAAAGAGCTGGATTTGTTTGGCCTCAAGATAAGAAGGCTAAGCAGAGATCCCTTTTGCAGTCTGCAGCTTCCTGATGGGAAGCTATAGAGAAGATAGATTCAGACTCTTCTTGGAAGTGCAAAGTCATAGAATAAGAGGCAATAAGCACAAAATCTGGGAATTTTTATTAGAGAAAAGGAAAAAGGATTTTATTGTGAGAGTGGTCAAATATTGGAATAGAGGCTCAGAAAGGTTGTGGAGTCTCCATCCTTGGAGATATTCAGACCTTGGCTGGGGAAGGCATTGACCATCCTTGTTTAATTGTCCCTGCTCTGAGCAGGGGTTTGGACTACATGACCTTCAGAAGTCCTTTCCAACCCAAATTGCTCTGTGATTCTGTGATCAGGTATCACTGGTGAGTTTTTAGATGAATGGATTTAAAAACCTTAAGCACAAGAATTATTCTTGAACTATTTTCTTCATTTTTGGAGACTACCATGTCTTTTTAATTAAATACTATGTCTTCCGTAAACACAAAGAGTTAAGTTTTGATGGGAGATAGCACAATGTTCCTACATATGCATATTTTTCAATGGGACCCAAGCTAAATTGTGCACTTCTGAAAATGCTTTGCACAGCTAACTCATTTTGTCTACTAAAGCTGATGGCAGATTTGTATTTGTGAAATATTTGAATTAAGTGAAGGAAATGGTGCTTAAAGTGTGGCAACTGTTTAATCAGTGAGTAATTTACTCTTAATGTGTGAAGTATTTTTTATGGGCTCATTTATGATAACAGACGTTCAAGGCTCAATCAATGTAAGCAATGGATTTATGGTATATTTAGTCATAACATAATCCAACATAAGTACTCTTATTTATTACTATTCACAGTTTAATTCTCCTTTTTTTTTCTCCATACAATTTACAGCATGTAACCAAACTCATATAAAGTACTTATCAGGATTTTTCAAACAGTGTTTATTCACATCTGTCTTAGCATATTTTTACATTCAGATGTTGGACTTCAAAACACAAGGCTATTATCTAATTTGCATAATTACAGGAATAGAAGGTTGTCTGTCTTTTTCCCATTTCAAAGAAACAATTAGAGAAATCATTAACCAGGAAATTGATCCATTCCTCTGAAAATTCTTCTTTCTTTTTGTCAAAATATTGGGGTCTATTTCTTAGTTTATATATTTCTCATTTTCTTGCATAAGCTGTTCATTTCCCTTCTGTTTCTTCAAATACCATGCCAAAGAATTAACACTGGAAATTATGATCCTCTGGCTACTAACATAGGCAAATAAACTGTAGATGCTTGGATACGTCATAAATATTATTCTAATTTTACATACTCCAGAAGTCCTCCATAATTATAATGTGTAGTCCACAAGACTGTGTTTTATAGACACAGAAGATAAGCTAAGAGAGAAACAATTGTCACCTAAAGGGATATATACCCTACAGTTAATTATCCTTAATTGTTAATATGCTACTTTTAACTGGGATTCTTCCCAGTTAGATAAAAAAAGATGTGATTTTCGTACATAATTTACTTGAATTTTCTGAATTAGCGAGGAAAAGATATTGCTAGAAGTGCAATTCTTAGCGTAAGACATTTTATATGATATCCAAGATAAGTGTACCATAATATATAAAGGCTAAAGACTTCTGCTTCACTAGCAGAGGACGATCTGTTAGCCAAATATTTTCTGGATAAAAAAGGTATTACCTGTGATTCTAGACTGCCAAGTTGCTTATAGCCTCTGAAGGGTCTGTAAGAGAATGGGCATCCTGACATTCCTCTCAAGCCCTGAAGAATCCAGCTGACATGACTTTATGACTACAGTGTAAAGATTAAGAAAATATCTGTGGTGGAAGATCAGATGTAATGTGGCTATATGCATGTGCAGAATGAAAAAGATTGACATTACGATGAAATTCTGCATTTAGGTAATTAACAAAAGAGTAACTGTACAGAACTTCCTAACAACTTTGATCTGAAAATTAGGAAAAAAGTTCCAAATCTCATTTGTGATGTTTTGTGTGTGGTACTTAAATGACCATTTAGTAGGAAAATGTAAGATGTTTTCTATTTGAGACTGCATAGGAACTGTTTTCTTTCAGAGCTACACAAATGGTCAAAAATATGAATGGTGATAGATCAGAAAAAATTTTCCCTTCCCCCCAGAACTGCAAACAAGTTTTCTAAGTGTTTTCATTCTTAATTAAGTTTTGTTAGGTTTTGGCTTTTAAATTGGAGAAACTGAAACACAGGCAACAGCCTACCAGAGGCCAAGGTCCAATATTTTGCTTTATTTAAGCTAGATAGACATATGTTTCATAACAAATTACCTGTAATTTACTGGAATATCTTCCTGTTTCTTTTGCCCTACTTCATGTTACTCTGGTTAATTTCAAGAAGGCTTCCCCCAGCTAGATCTGCAGCAACAATTCTTTGTCCTTTCTGACCATTTTAGCTTCTACCTATAGGTGTCTATTATGCTGAATTTCTCTCTGCTTTCTTAAGTTAAAAAAAGACTCCTATTTATCTCCCTCAAAACCCATAATTTGGCATGGCATTAGATTAAGCATAACTTGGGCTGTACCCAACTCCTAAACCATGTGGCAATCAATCATGTCAGTTTAGTTGTGAATGTGACAGTTTATTCATATTTTAAACTACACAAATAAAATTAGTTTGTTACTGACTGTTCCATAATACACTGTGAAAATGCCGCTCTGGCTATGTAACTAAATTCAAATTCTTGAAGGTTAGTATAACCAGAACTTTTCTTTCGATTTAAAATACTTTATTCTTTCTTTCTTTAACTCTCTACTCAAGTCTGCTGTTACTTAAATTCATACAGATTTCAGTGGGTTTGAATAAAAATGGAAGACTCTTAGTTTTCATTAATTTTTATTCTGAAAATGTCTTGAAGAGAATTACGAAACCATGAATAGGATGTTGAATAAGAGCATTAGCTTTGCATACAGTAAGACAGTGATGTGAGCTACTTTCAAAATAATTTAAATAAAATCTGTGTTTAAAAACTTGTCTTCATGTTTTAATATGCTTAAGTGCACAGTTTTACCCATTTCCTTCGTTTATATTGTATGCCAGATTATTTACAGTGTATTCAAAATACTGCTTTTAGGTTACAAAGGTATTTGATTTGATACAAATAAATGCTCAAAGATGTTAAAATATTAATTTAGGCTTTTGAGAGATAATAAACTTGAAGAAAAAATGAAGTCTGAAATAAATTTCAGATTTTCTTACAAAGTATTACTCTTACTGAAGAAGTTGCATTATATTTTGTTGCAAATATTGTATGTGATAGCAGGTAAATTGGTGGTTGTTTTCCACAAAATGGTGTGAAAGAAAAAGAAAAGTAAACCATTTAACACTTTTTTTTAAAAATCTAACAAAAATATATGATCTTTGTCAACCTAATGTCCATATTCTGTCTACCTATGTTTTCTGGAAGCATTATGTCCAGATAGATTGCAATAAGTGAAAATCTTTCCATGGATTTCGACTGATTTAGTCAGACATGTATGTTTCAAGTGAGGAGAAATTAAAAGCATGGGACACACAAATCTCTTGCTGGTACAGTTAAAATAAAACTGTATTTGCCAACATTATTTGAATCAACAGAATAAAATAAACTTTTTATTGTGCAATTATCACATAAAGAGAGGACATTTCTCAAAAATTAATAGCAGGTTATGATTTGTATTGAGGAACTGAGAGTCTGGAAGTCCTGTCCAGAACTTACCCTACAAGTAATAAAATTCCTGGTAAAAGTTTACGGTCTCTGGATATGAACAGGAATAAGAAATTGTTAACATCTTTTTTGGACTAACAGTTGACACAATAAGGAAGTTTTCTGAAAAATGAAGCTATCCCGTATTCCCCTCCCCCAAAAAATCCCAGAAAAAATATTTTTAATAGAATTACATTAATAATGTCATTGCAATATTTGAACAATTAAAATAGTTAATTTAAATTTTAAAATTGATTTTCAAGATTAAAACACTTAGAAATATTACACTTACTATAATCTTTGATATTATTTTGCAACCTATTCTTATTCTGCAACTAAAACATCCATTTAACTCCGAAGGAAAAGGACATAGACTGTAAAATTTGAAGAGTAAATTCTGCAGAGCATTAAGTACTGTAATATAAATTGTGTCCATTAATCATATAATGTTAATTTTATTTCTGAATTCTGTTAAGAACTAACTTTAAAAATGATACATTATTAGATGAAAAATGGCTGTATAGATTTATAATATTATCTTCCAGATACTTCATATTAATACAAATATACATGTTGAGAATGCAATTTAATTTTGTTATAAACCTTAAGTATTGTTTTTGTCGATAACAGACTGACTACTTAAAATATACCATTAAGATTATATTCAGAAATCAGGTAATTTACTATTTTAGCTTTCAGAATGAGCATTTGCTAATCACTCTGTAAAAGCTTCCATAATGTTTCATTTTATTGCATAGTAGTATGCCACAGTATCAAACAACTAATAAATAAATATTTGGCTGATGCTATGGTTTCATGGGACAATATGACAAATTCAATGTATGTTATAAAATATACAGAAAACAGTGACTTTCTAAGTGATTGCTTACCTATATAATTTTCTCTTTACACATTTTTATTCAAGGTTTTTTTTTCTAAAGTCTAGTAAAAAACATAATATAATGATATTAAGGTAAAAATATGCGTATCTATACAAATTTGTACTGAGAAACATTGGAGCAAAAAAGGCACAATAGGAAGAAAGCTGAAAAGGCTACATTTGGCTGAGATACTAAGAGAAAATTTCCACAGATTAGTCAGAAAACCAATTACTTAAAAGGCTTGGCAAAGAGTTGTAGTGATTCTATGGCAAAACTTCCCTTGCTCATAGCATTAAATAAGTCGATGGTATTGTATAGTGACTTAGATTAGAAAAGCTATGAGACTTCTTTCATAAAGCTTCCTTTTCTCCAATTTTGTGTATTTGGTGGGGATTTAAAAGAAACTTTTACAGCTACAGTGCATTTTAGCAGGTTTAGATTATGGAATGTAAAACATGCTACTGTGACTTCTATGAGAATTTAACACCATAAAACTAGACAGAATTTGTGTATACTGGATTTACTTTTAACCTTTAGTTTGAGAATAGTGGTTCAGATTTTTGTCCCTTTTCTTCCTTCTTTTCTTAATATCTTTTCCAGCTGCTTTTCTCCTTCCTTTCTACTCTTTGTTTGTGGGTTGTGTTGTTTGTTTGGTTGGGGTTTTTTAAATCAATAATTTATTTGATTTCATTGTTTAATATTAAAGGATATTTAAAAGTGATTTTTGTAACTATTAATATCATGTGCTTAAAATGGCTATATTACTATAAAATTTATATTTTTTTTTGGACAGGGGAAAAACTAGAAGAATTATTTTCTTTAGTAAGACTTTCCTTAAAATAAATGGGGAATAAATCTCCATTCACGAAAAAAGAAATATTATTGCCTTTACTTTTAAAATGCAGAAACAAAAGCAAATATATATGCATGTATATGCCTATATGTATGTATATATGTTTGTGTGTGTGCACCTAGATGTTATTACAGGTGTAACCAGCAATTAAAAAAATCAAAATCAACTGACCTATGTTTAGCTTTTATTGGTGATGGTGCTTTCCTACAGGATTTGCTATTTTTCTGCAAATTTCAGTTTGTTTTCTGTATTATATTATCATATTATCACACAATGGAGCAAAGAAAAACAATTTCCTAAAGGAATTTTTTATAGGACATTTTTAATAGGAAATGAAAACTTTAAGTATAATAAGAGACAGTTATTGGAATTTGAAACTATTAATCCACTGATTATGTTGTATATCTAACAGAGGTGTTTCTAATTTTTCCTATATTTAATATATGCTTTATGTCTAGGCAAGAAATGGTGATTACTGTGTTGACTGACAATCATAATACTTCATTATGAAGTTAGGGGTTTACAACAACTACCTCCTGTCAGTACCCAGAATCTCTTTGCTAAGAAAAACAAGATCTGTGACTGACTTTCAAATATCTATGAGATAAGAAGTTATTGGGAAGACATTTCACACTATTATTGCTTATGTTAAAATTTACCATTAGCATCCTATTTATTACCCTTATTATTCATTTTGCTGTAGAAGTACAATAAGTAAAGGGTAAAGGAGAGTTCAGTCAATGTCATTTTCTTTTAAATATAAATTATTAAAAAACATGTTTTAAAATCCTATGCAGAAACATATGAAATAAACAATTTCTTCACTTTTGACATCAGGAAAACCCATCTGTGAAATTCTTTTTGGAGCAAACTTTAGGTCTGTTTTCTTTAGCTGGAGAGGTAAGTTTAGTATATTGAGAGGAGTTTTTTTATCTACCTTGTAACAAACAAACAAACAAAAGTGATAGACTCAATTTTTTCACCACCTAATGACAATCCATTCAGAGGAAGACAGATAGGGATTGCAAAATTCAGGATTCTTGGTTGCTTTTGTTTGATGATTTGTGGTTTTGGAGGAGGGGGACACATTGAAGAATGCAAAATTTATTTTTTAACTTACTTCTTTTTAACTTATTTTTTAACTAACTGCAACTTAGGGTTGCAGCTGAAGTTGTATCAACAGAGAGGCAAATGGGAACTTTTTTTGGTTTACATATTTGGACTTTATAACTTATATTGAAGTTCTGATATATATATATTTTTTAAATCTGGAGCACGTTGACCAGAGTGTGTAGTTGGCACTCTAAAAGTATTAAATAATATAAACCATAAGTGCTTACTGATAATTACAGGGAGATTATTTAGGAGAAAAATTAAAATAGAAAAGATGAATTGTATATGCTCTTAGGGGGTTGTGTTAGCTGGGTTGTATAGAGGGAAATATAATGAGTATTCACTGTCAACATTGTAAGTCATTATGGAAATTATTATAAATGAAGATATTTATTCAGTCCATGCCAGACCGAGGGAAGAGATTTCCAGAAGGTAGGCCAGATGGTTAAGTGGGTTTTACTGCAGATCTATGCTGACCCATCCCCAGTGCTCAAAAAGTCGCCATCATATCTGTGAGACACTGTGAAATCAACAGTAATGTCAGCTGAAGCTTGGTGTGCTGAAGGATTGTCAGAGTTTTAGAACACAATTTTTTTGCATCTAATTCTCAGGATTCTTTACACATTGTGAGGAATTTCCTCAGCTCTCTGGGGAATTTAATGAACTAAGGACAATTAGAAACTGACCATTTCATAAAGGTTTTTTAAAACAGCACACTTTGCATCTTTTAGTGTAAAGTACTCTGTATCTAGCAGATTTCTCAGCACCCAGGGTCATTTGTTTTGATTCTCTTTTTTGAAGAGGAAACTTTTATTTTTATAGACTTCAGCTGTGTAATTAGCCAAATGTCTTGTCTTTTTTAAAACATTTATAAACTTTCAAGAAGAATTTCAGTTAAAGCTAAGCAATATCAAATTTTCCAGACATAAAGGAACACTGTAACATGCTAGTAGTGTAGTAGTGTAATGGAAGGCTAAGCCAATACCCACCATAACTCCTATCTCTTTCTTGAAAGCTTTACTTCATGAGTGTTAGTTTCCTCAGTACCGAACTGTCATCTTATAAAAAGTTATTGCCAGAACGTCTTTCTGATACTTAAATATTGCCTTAAAGAGTAAGATATCTGTAATACCCCTCTGAACACTTTATAATTGAGCACTTTTTTGGTATCTCTTTTATTGATGCTATTTTATCATAATTCTCTTTTTTTTAATCTTGTTTACAAGGCATTGACCTCTATTCTGAAAGGTATTAAGTAAAAAAAGAGTAAGGCAACAACAAAGTGAACTAGTCACTTTACTTATGCAGCCAGCTCCCAATAGAAAGGTTTGTTTAGAAGGAGACTGACTAGGATTACTCAATTTCCTGCTTCATCGAGGATCATACCATCTTAGTCAGTTCCCTTGGCTCTGTGTATAAGGAGCTTAATGAAGAGGGAAATTAATTCTCAGTGGCAACCACCTGTAGCTACTAACTTATTCACTCATACTGTCAGTCCTCCTTGGCCTCCATCTGACTGTGAGAGCATTTGTCATTCATCTAAATCCCGTTTTCTGAGCACTGTAGGATGATATTTGTGTTTCTGTTATGTGAACAGTGTCTAGTATAAAGAGGCTACAAATATTTGTGTAATCTTTTGCTTTAGGAATAGATGATAGTTATTTCATTGCAGTCCATCTAGCCAACAAGTCTACGCACTTTCCAGGCTGTCCTCTTTCGGATGGGACTACTGGACTCCCAGCTATTGCTGGTACCTGGATGTTAGTAGAACTTGAACAACTAAATAAGATACTGCAGTCCAAAGAGAAGTTCTCAGTTAGGAGATGCTTAAACTTAAGAAGAACTTGACAGTCTGATTTTAAATCTGTGCAGTTGTGTCCAGTACTGTCCGTGGGGTTGTGCAGTCTGGCATCTTGCTCATTCCTAGGCCCAGTCACAATCCAGAATGGAGGAATTCCATCAACAAAACCCAGAAGTCCTGATTTTGTAGATAATGTCACTTAATACATGCTGACATGATCACACTCCCTAAGAAATCTAATCTTACCAATTTTTTTAAAATGTTAATTCTATTCCTCTTATTTTTTTCTGATTGGGATGAAATAGTTACTCTGTACTGGCTTTGCATGGCAAGGTTTTGGTAATGGGGGGGGCTACAGGGCTGGCTTCTGTGAAAAGATGCCAGAAGCTGCACCCATGTCTGATAGAGCCAGTGCCAGCTGGCTCCAAGACGGACCCGCTGCTGGCCAAAGCTGAGCCCATCAGCGCCGGTGGTAGCACCTCTGGGGTAACATAATTAAGAAGGGGGAAAAAACTGCTGTGCAACAGCAGCCGGGAGAGAGGAGTGAGAATATGTGAGAGAAACTATTCTGCAGACACCAAGGTCAGTGAAGAAGAAGGGGGAGGAGGTGCTCCAGGCATTGGAGCAGAGATTTCCCTGCAGCCCATGGTGAAGACCATGGTGAGGCAGGCTGTCCCCCTGCAGCCCATGGAGGTCCACGGTGGAGCAGATATCCACCCTGCAGCCTGTGGAGGACCCCACGCCAGAGCAGGTAGATGTACCTGAAGGCGGCTGTGACCCCATGGGAAGCCCGCACTGGAGCAGGATACTGGCAGGACTTGTGAACCCATGNGAAGAGGAAACTTTTATTTTTATAGACTTCAGCTGTGTAATTAGCCAAATGTCTTGTCTTTTTTAAAACATTTATAAACTTTCAAGAAGAATTTCAGTTAAAGCTAAGCAATATCAAATTTTCCAGACATAAAGGAACACTGTAACATGCTAGTAGTGTAGTAGTGTAATGGAAGGCTAAGCCAATACCCACCATAACTCCTATCTCTTTCTTGAAAGCTTTACTTCATGAGTGTTAGTTTCCTCAGTACCGAACTGTCATCTTATAAAAAGTTATTGCCAGAACGTCTTTCTGATACTTAAATATTGCCTTAAAGAGTAAGATATCTGTAATACCCCTCTGAACACTTTATAATTGAGCACTTTTTTGGTATCTCTTTTATTGATGCTATTTTATCATAATTCTCTTTTTTTTAATCTTGTTTACAAGGCATTGACCTCTATTCTGAAAGGTATTAAGTAAAAAAAGAGTAAGGCAACAACAAAGTGAACTAGTCACTTTACTTATGCAGCCAGCTCCCAATAGAAAGGTTTGTTTAGAAGGAGACTGACTAGGATTACTCAATTTCCTGCTTCATCGAGGATCATACCATCTTAGTCAGTTCCCTTGGCTCTGTGTATAAGGAGCTTAATGAAGAGGGAAATTAATTCTCAGTGGCAACCACCTGTAGCTACTAACTTATTCACTCATACTGTCAGTCCTCCTTGGCCTCCATCTGACTGTGAGAGCATTTGTCATTCATCTAAATCCCGTTTTCTGAGCACTGTAGGATGATATTTGTGTTTCTGTTATGTGAACAGTGTCTAGTATAAAGAGGCTACAAATATTTGTGTAATCTTTTGCTTTAGGAATAGATGATAGTTATTTCATTGCAGTCCATCTAGCCAACAAGTCTACGCACTTTCCAGGCTGTCCTCTTTCGGATGGGACTACTGGACTCCCAGCTATTGCTGGTACCTGGATGTTAGTAGAACTTGAACAACTAAATAAGATACTGCAGTCCAAAGAGAAGTTCTCAGTTAGGAGATGCTTAAACTTAAGAAGAACTTGACAGTCTGATTTTAAATCTGTGCAGTTGTGTCCAGTACTGTCCGTGGGGTTGTGCAGTCTGGCATCTTGCTCATTCCTAGGCCCAGTCACAATCCAGAATGGAGGAATTCCATCAACAAAACCCAGAAGTCCTGATTTTGTAGATAATGTCACTTAATACATGCTGACATGATCACACTCCCTAAGAAATCTAATCTTACCAATTTTTTTAAAATGTTAATTCTATTCCTCTTATTTTTTTCTGATTGGGATGAAATAGTTACTCTGTACTGGCTTTGCATGGCAAGGTTTTGGTAATGGGGGGGGCTACAGGGCTGGCTTCTGTGAAAAGATGCCAGAAGCTGCACCCATGTCTGATAGAGCCAGTGCCAGCTGGCTCCAAGACGGACCCGCTGCTGGCCAAAGCTGAGCCCATCAGCGCCGGTGGTAGCACCTCTGGGGTAACATAATTAAGAAGGGGGAAAAAACTGCTGTGCAACAGCAGCCGGGAGAGAGGAGTGAGAATATGTGAGAGAAACTATTCTGCAGACACCAAGGTCAGTGAAGAAGAAGGGGGAGGAGGTGCTCCAGGCATTGGAGCAGAGATTTCCCTGCAGCCCATGGTGAAGACCATGGTGAGGCAGGCTGTCCCCCTGCAGCCCATGGAGGTCCACGGTGGAGCAGATATCCACCCTGCAGCCTGTGGAGGACCCCACGCCAGAGCAGGTAGATGTACCTGAAGGCGGCTGTGACCCCATGGGAAGCCCGCACTGGAGCAGGATACTGGCAGGACTTGTGAACCCATGGGGGACCCACGCTGGAGCAGTTCATGAAGAACTGCAGCACGCAGGAAGAACCCATGNACTTAAATATTGCCTTAAAGAGTAAGATATCTGTAATACCCCTCTGAACACTTTATAATTGAGCACTTTTTTGGTATCTCTTTTATTGATGCTATTTTATCATAATTCTCTTTTTTTTAATCTTGTTTACAAGGCATTGACCTCTATTCTGAAAGGTATTAAGTAAAAAAAGAGTAAGGCAACAACAAAGTGAACTAGTCACTTTACTTATGCAGCCAGCTCCCAATAGAAAGGTTTGTTTAGAAGGAGACTGACTAGGATTACTCAATTTCCTGCTTCATCGAGGATCATACCATCTTAGTCAGTTCCCTTGGCTCTGTGTATAAGGAGCTTAATGAAGAGGGAAATTAATTCTCAGTGGCAACCACCTGTAGCTACTAACTTATTCACTCATACTGTCAGTCCTCCTTGGCCTCCATCTGACTGTGAGAGCATTTGTCATTCATCTAAATCCCGTTTTCTGAGCACTGTAGGATGATATTTGTGTTTCTGTTATGTGAACAGTGTCTAGTATAAAGAGGCTACAAATATTTGTGTAATCTTTTGCTTTAGGAATAGATGATAGTTATTTCATTGCAGTCCATCTAGCCAACAAGTCTACGCACTTTCCAGGCTGTCCTCTTTCGGATGGGACTACTGGACTCCCAGCTATTGCTGGTACCTGGATGTTAGTAGAACTTGAACAACTAAATAAGATACTGCAGTCCAAAGAGAAGTTCTCAGTTAGGAGATGCTTAAACTTAAGAAGAACTTGACAGTCTGATTTTAAATCTGTGCAGTTGTGTCCAGTACTGTCCGTGGGGTTGTGCAGTCTGGCATCTTGCTCATTCCTAGGCCCAGTCACAATCCAGAATGGAGGAATTCCATCAACAAAACCCAGAAGTCCTGATTTTGTAGATAATGTCACTTAATACATGCTGACATGATCACACTCCCTAAGAAATCTAATCTTACCAATTTTTTTAAAATGTTAATTCTATTCCTCTTATTTTTTTCTGATTGGGATGAAATAGTTACTCTGTACTGGCTTTGCATGGCAAGGTTTTGGTAATGGGGGGGGCTACAGGGCTGGCTTCTGTGAAAAGATGCCAGAAGCTGCACCCATGTCTGATAGAGCCAGTGCCAGCTGGCTCCAAGACGGACCCGCTGCTGGCCAAAGCTGAGCCCATCAGCGCCGGTGGTAGCACCTCTGGGGTAACATAATTAAGAAGGGGGAAAAAACTGCTGTGCAACAGCAGCCGGGAGAGAGGAGTGAGAATATGTGAGAGAAACTATTCTGCAGACACCAAGGTCAGTGAAGAAGAAGGGGGAGGAGGTGCTCCAGGCATTGGAGCAGAGATTTCCCTGCAGCCCATGGTGAAGACCATGGTGAGGCAGGCTGTCCCCCTGCAGCCCATGGAGGTCCACGGTGGAGCAGATATCCACCCTGCAGCCTGTGGAGGACCCCACGCCAGAGCAGGTAGATGGACCTNGCCTGTGGAGGACCCCACGCCAGAGCAGGTAGATGTACCTGAAGGCGGCTGTGACCCCATGGGAAGCCCGCACTGGAGCAGGATACTGGCAGGACTTGTGAACCCATGGGGGACCCACGCTGGAGCAGTTCATGAAGAACTGCAGCCCGTAGGAAGAACCCATGTTGGAGAAGTTCGTGGAGGACTATGTCCCGTGGGAGGGACCCTACTCTGGAGCAGGGAAAGAGAGTGAGGAGGAAGGAGTGGCAGAGACAACATGTGAAGAACTGACTGCAACCCCCATTCCCCATCCCCCTGTGCTATTGCAAGGGAGGAGGTAGAGAAATTGGGAGTGAAGTTGAGCCCAGGAAGAAAGGGGGGG
>VYZW01036742.1:9032-36560 GCA_013401315.1 Balaeniceps rex | reverse complement strand
CTTCCTTCTTCTTCCTCCAGCTTCATATGCTGAGCATGACATTATATGGTGTGGGATATGCCTTTGGTCAGTTGGGGGTCAGCTGTCACAGCTGTGTCCCCTTCCAACTTCTTGTGCGCCCCCAGCCTACTCACTGGTGGGGTGGGATGAGAGGCAGAAAAGGCCTTGACTCTGTGTAAGCACTGCTCAGCAATAATGAAAACATCCATGTATTATTAACACTGTTTCCAGCACAAATCCAAAACATAGCCCCATACTAGCTACTATGAAGAAAATTAACTCTACCCCAGCCAAAACCAGCACAAGCAAGGCTTGGGAAAAATGGAGATGGGTGTGCTGGACTGGCTCTTTCCCAGCTCTTTGGTACATCTCTGAGAGCCAGATGCTATCATGTTCTTTTCATCTTATTCCCCTGCTTCTTTGGAGTTTATTAGTCCTTTCTAAGAAGCATTTCCATAGCTTTCAAATGACTAACTTGAACTTAGACCCTGCTAACTTTTTTCTTCTACTATGTTTTTGAATACGCTTTTATGTTGGGTGAGCTGAAGAACCTAATATTCTGGATTTTGTTTCTAGGGCAACAATAGTTTCATTGGAAGACTTTGAACAAAGGCTGAACCAAGCTATTGAGAGAAATGCATTTTTAGAAAGTGAACTGGATGACAAGGAATCATTGCTAGTTTCTGTACAGAGATTAAAGGATGAAGCGAGAGGTATGGCTTGCTTGATTAGTTCTGTGTCTTGGTACATTGTTGGCTTGCTAAGAGAGACGTGTAGCAACCAAAGCTCATGTTTATAGAAAGCCTCACATAATGAGACTTGAACTGGATGCATAATGTAAGTGTTAGGTATTACTAACAGTATGTTCTCTATTCTTTGTATGTCCAGTGTAGCTAAGAGGAAAAATTTCTTCATGTAGGGCAAAATTAAGATCAGATTCTTTCAGTTTTTTTAGTACAGGTGAGTACAAAAATGCTATGTTCCACAGATGTAACAGAATTGAGGAAGTGTACTTCAAAAGTTCCCACTCACTGTGATTTTATGCCTTGTATAGGAAAGGAAAGCACAAGAAATGACAGGGAAATATATGATAAATGGTAAAACAAGTTTCTTTAAAAATCCTGTCTCCTGTATTCCTTCTAAATCTCTTGGAAATTGCCTGGTTTATTTAAGATATTCCAGTAAAGACTCTGGTTAGACCTGTGGGATCAGAGATGTTTGGGATAGTGTTCTGGGATATGATCAGGAGTTGGGAATTCCCCAATGGATTTCACATTGAGGATGCTGGGAAAGCATTTTTTTAATGGATGGTGGAAAATGATTTCTCTAATAGTGAGGATGATAGGCTCATAAGCCTGTGCCTGCCACTAATGCAGTTTAGAGATAGTGGTTTTCAACTTCGTTTCTGAAGTCAAGCTTTCTAAAAGAATTCCTCGGTTAAGGCCCAGATCTGAGTGTAAGACAACACACTTGACAGTAGGCTGGGATTTTTTGTTGTTGTTCTCCTTTGTGAACCTCTCTGAACCAAATTTGTGTCCCACAAATTGAAAACCTCTATTGGAAGCGCAGTGTTTTTATAATAAATATGAAAAGGGAGATTAAGTCTTTTCTGAGGAAATATATGTATTGTAATTTGGGGTTAGGACAATAATACTGGAAAAAACAGCAAAACCTAGGGGACTGTTTTCTAGAACACAGGAATAATCGGCAAAAAAGACATCTTGTTTCTTGGATGAGTCATTTGGAAATTTTTAGCATTTGTTAGGGTAGCAAAGCTACACGTTATTCCCCCTGACAGCAAGCAGCAACACTAGCCACTAAAAGAACTGATATGGTGTCAAACTCAAATATAACATTTCTGATTGAACAGCTACAAATCTTCTTCTAGAAGCTCAAATAGATTTTCATTTCAGCTGTGCTGTTTTACTTAAAATCATTTCTAAATATTTATGATAACTTAAAAGCCGTAACGTACAACTAATTTTGCTCTTGCACGTTGTACAAGATTGAGGCAAGGAATAAGCGGTCTGTGAAAGATTAAGTTGCTCTACCCACAGAGTAACAACCCCCTTGTAATGTATTGTTTATTTGCATCTACTTCCTTCTAAGGATTTTATAGATTCATTGCTGAGCTGTGCTGGATGCTCTTTGTAGCAAATATGTGTGGAAATGGGAGGGGACTAGGTAGGGGTAAGCAGCAGTCTGGAGAGGAGGTGAGAATAAAACACAAGTTTCCTAATGCCCTGTCGTTTGGACTACCCAGCATCTCCAGTCTGCTCTTTTACTTGTTGAGGCAGCAAGAAACTGGATATAACCCTTTGACTGTCTTTGGCTAGTGGGGAGTCCTGTGGATTATTAACTGTAAGAATAACACAGGGAATTGGAAACACCAGAATAGGTCATTTCTCCCGCTTTCCAACCTCTATTTGGGCAGGAGCTAAATGTAGTTCAGCAGGCATTTGTGGCCAGCTACAGTTTTTGTAACACACTTTCCATGGGACTCACACTACAGATTGGGAAAAATACTGAGGCAAAGTCACCTGCCGCGCTCACTGGGACCACGCTGCGCTCTGGTCTGGGGAGGGCTCTGTTTGCTGCCTCTCTACTCCTAGCTGTAATGGGAAGTGATGGTATTGGGTTGTGACCTCAGGGTGGGGGTCCTTGCTGCTGGAGAAAGCCAGCAGCCAGCAATTAATACACAGTTTTTACAAAGTGTCTCCTCCTCCTCCCCCCTCCCAAATGAACAGAGAGGGTGTTTGTCAGAGAAATCAGTTGCAAATATGTATTTTTGGTTTTGTTCCCCCCCCCTTCTCTTAACCCTTAGACTTACGGCAAGAGCTAGCAGTACGGGAAAGGCAACAAGAAGTCACCCGAAAGTCAGCACCCAGTTCTCCGACTCTAGACTGCGAAAAGATGGATTCGGCTGTCCAGGCGTCTCTCTCTTTGCCAGCTACACCCGTTGGAAAAGGATCAGAAAATAGTTTTCCTTCCCCAAAAGGTATAATTCATAGAAACTGTGTCTAGCTGTTTGGCGGTATGTTCAGCTTGTTAACAAACAATTTCAGCCCAGGTACTTTTTAGTGAACTTGAAGTAAATGTAGGTACGTGTGGATCCCATGTGCATTGCATAAGGCGTGTTTAAATCCTCGGGCAGCATCAGGTGCATTTTAGGAGTATAATGAGTAAATAGCATGGAAAAGGAGGGCGGTGAAGCTTAGATACTGCTTTTGGGGGGGCAGGCGTTTGCACGCTGCAGCAGATGCCTGCAGTAGAGCACTGAAGATGTTTGGGATTGCAGGGAAGTGCAGTGACTGATATTTCTGCTTAAATGTGGAGTAGCAGTGGTGGGTAAACAGTGGTCAGTGATTCTGACAGTCTAGAGTCTCTGTTACCACACATATTTTTTCAGGGGTCCTGTTTTCTCTGTGAGGCAGCAGGATGTTAGTCCAGTTTCCTTCCCCATCTGGAAGGCTCTGGACAATCACAAGGATTAATATATTATTTTTCAAATTAGAAAGAGTAGATTCCAGAGGAAGCTCTGGCTGGATTAGGTGGATTGTGGGCAATAGCCTTGCAGATGGAGAGTGCATGAACTTTGTATGTAGGTCTAATGGGAAAGAGGGCAGTGGACAGGAATTAAGCTTTTTCATTTTTCCATGGCTAGTGATCGTGTAGTCTGTGTGTTATTGTGGGGTAATTATGAAGAGTCTGCAGCAGGATTTTAGATTTACCTGTTTATATAGAAGTTGATTTATTTAAATTTAAAAAAAAAAAGAACTGTGGAGGAGTGGAGCTTATAATAAAATGTGTATGTGTTTGCAGCTATACCAAATGGATTTGGTACCAGCCCCCTTACTCCTTCAGCTAGAATATCTGCACTCAACATTGTGGGAGATCTGTTACGGAAAGTGGGGGTGAGTGCTCTGAACTGAAGTATTCCTAGCTCTGTGCTGCTGTCACTGAGCTTTCATCTTTGTGTGCAATTACAACAATGCCTTGACCCATGCTTAATACATACTGTAGTTTCCAAATCATCCACGCTCAGTGTTTAGTATGTGATAATGTGGTGTTTGTTTTTTTTTTTTTAAATTATGTTGATTTGTAAAGCATGTTACTAAGGTTCTGATGCTAATTTTCGGTGATGAAATTCATATTTGGAGTAAAAAGTTTCTCAAGCACTTTGGTATATGGGGTTAGACACTGTCAGCTACTTGCTCTTACTGTAAATGGGGCCTGCAGCTTCCTCTGTAATGGGACCAAGATGCAGAGCTGGATCTCAGACTCTGCGTGCCTGCTGCACAGTTACTGTATATCATGGGAGGGGAGACAAGATCATGCTGACAGTGTCTCCTCATGTGTCTGGGGAGATCTGCAACAGGTGCTGATAATGGAAAAAAATCTAGAAAGCTTTGATAAGAAAGTGAGAAAATAAATCGGGAGAAAGCCAAATGTTCCCATCTGTAGTTGATAGGGAAGTGAAATGCGTGAGCCTTTAAAGGGATTACCACTATAAGCAGGGAAGAAGTGGTTTAAACATCTGTTACAGTGTTGTTTAGGATGCCAGGCTTCCCAGTTGAACGAAGAAATGACTTTTGAGTTATGAGAAGCTTGTTGATGTGCCTCAGTCGTTAGTGTTTTCAGTGGAAGCGTGCATAGCCTCAGTGTCTAGCCTCCGGTGCTGGCTTTCCTCTGTCTCTTGTGGTTAACACTGAGAATAGCAATAGCTGCAGTAGAGACAGTTGTTTTAGCAAAGTTTGAAATTAAAAATTACCTCGTTGCTTGCATTTGGAGCCAGTGAGCTCGTAGCTGGTTTGAAAGAGCAGCAGGACAACTTGGGGTTCCGGAGTGACGTGTTTAAAATGGGATCGTTGTGAGTAAGAGTCTGCAGGGGATTTAGGGAGCTTAATCACAATCCTGTGTGATTACTCTGCAAGGACAGGAAATGCCAAATAAGCGTGCTTCTTTCCTGGCCTGCTCTTAGACACATTCTCTGCCACTGACACAAAATTCCAGCTCACGCATTTGTTTAGTAACAATTATAGGATGTTCAGGATTTCTTTGGTTTGGCTACTTGTAGGATGCCTCATCCCAAGCCTTAGGCTCCCTTTCTCTGCAAGAAGATTTCCCTCAGCTTTCTTACTTGCAGCTGATACAGGGAGTCACTTGGCACAGATCACACTGGCTATTTCCAGCTGATAGGTGCTTTGAGACCAAGAGATAGGTCGATATCCGTATCTTCCTATATAGTCACTAAGGAAGCTTACATGGTTTTCTAGAAGATACTGTATAGTGTTCAGTTACTTCTGATAGCATGTCAGTACCTTATTAATGGGATATTTTTCTATGTGGAACAGGACCAAACCCCATGTTTGGGGAGATGAGTTTTTGTCTCCAGTGCATGCATCTGCCAGTGTGTGAATGCCCCCATGCACAGGGTGGATATAACAAATAGATTTTCTGCTGGACCAGATGGATATTCATCAAGTTAAGCCTCAGCTTGTGATAGATGGCAGAAAGGGCAGGTGATGTTCTGAAGTGAAGGAGAGAATCAGGATTTTGCTCTCCCTCCTGCCAGGGGTCAGTGGATGAGGCAGAGACTGTCACCTTGTATAGGGGGAAAAAAATCTCACCAGGCTTGCTTGGAAGTAGTAGAGGTGAAGTACAGAGCACAGAGACGGGCTTCGCTGCTGCCTTTGATTCCTCCTGATGCTGTGGCTGTAGCACCTCTTGTTCTGAAGTGTATCCGTGGGGCTTAGGTAACTGGCAATGGTTTGCAGGCCGAGATTAAGAAAGAAATACTAGAAGGCATTGTCCCGGGGAAAAATCGAACTTTCCAAATACACAGTCCCTCCCAAAACTTGAGGATTTTGCTTTAGGCTCTTTCTTAGTCCTCTGATGGCTTATGTCAGCCCCACTCCAGCTGCTGAAGCAAGAGGTTTTGGTAACTTCTGCTAAGAATTTGCTTTCTTTTTTTAGGTAATTAATAGTTCATATGCTCTAAAATCTGAGCCCTAATGGAATCGAGTCATACCTGGCAGTCTGCATCAGCATCTTGTTGTGTTGGTTTCCTTTGTGGCTGGTTGACAGAGAAAATGACAGCTTTGTTCCCATTTAGTTCAGTTTTTGCCAAAGGTGCTCATATTGGGGTCATGATCTTGGGGTCATGACAAAGCCTGAACTAGAGCAGCAAAACACTTTCTCTTAATGATATTATTTTTTTGACTTTTTTTTCTTCCCTTTCACAGGCCTTAGAATCCAAATTAGCTGCTTGCAGAAATTTTGCAAAGGACCAGGCATCACGGAAATCCTACATTTCAGGGAACGTTAACAGCGGCATGATGAACAGCAATGGCACAAAGTACCCTCACCCAGGGCATACCTCTTTCTTTGACAAAGGGTAAGTTGGGATATATTTTTGCCCTAAAGGGGAGTGCATTTCAGGATGCTACTTGGAGCAGAAGTTTTTCTTGGCTTGTTTTTAGCCCACCACAGCTTTCATCATATAGGACAAATTTGTGGAGCCAAAGTCTCAAGGGGACGGGGAAGGTGACAGTGCTGATTTCTGTAAAGCAAAGAGAAAAGCAAGCATGATTGTCTCTTAGCTGGCAGGATGTCAGTGCCTGTTCTGTCCCTCTGCTGCCTAATCTCTTGGCAGCTGCATCTCGGGTAATACAAAAACCCCAGACAGCAAACCCACTAGTGAAGTGAACATGCCCTTTTGAAAGGATCTCAAGTAAGTAGCGGTGGAGTTGCCATAGCTACTGGTGTGTTTCTGCGTGGGGAAGTACATTAACCACAAATCTGGAGATTCCCTTGGTAAGAACAGCTAAGTGCAGGCAGCAAATGCTCACTTGGTGCCCTCTTTGCTCTGCTTCCCCCTCTATTAGGGGAAGAGAAAACCTCATGAACAGCGTAATTCTGGCTGTTTGAGGGGGCAGTTGCCTCCATGCTGGCTGTGCTGTGCGTCAGCCCTGAAGCCAGAAACTGCTTTCACAGGAAAAACTACTGCACGTGTCTCCTGTGACTCGCTCGTGGTCAGAGCTTCCTCTTGGATACTGGGAAGTGGTTCAGCAGGAGGATTTTGCCGCAGTCCCTCATAGTACAGGGGCCAGTGGTTATATGAGGAGCCCTGAGGTGTGGGGTGAAAAACACCGTGTTCCTCCAGTGTTAGCATGGTGGTATTGCGAGCTTTGCTTGGTGTCACTGCGCAAAACACCCTACAAAGCATGGTAGTAGTCTTCCATGCTAAACCTCAAGCCAGTGCAATTTAATGCTGCTAATCAGCACATCCTCAATCCAGAATTTTAGAGAACTAAATGAGCTGTTACCAACCTAGTGCCATATACAGAGCAGACAAGCTGAGCTTCCTACAATCATCCTCGTTGCTGAATTGTTGCTATGTGGGTAGCAGGGCAAGTTGCATCTTAGAAAATGTCATTCAGAGTTTTTAGAGCCACTGTTTGCTGCTTTTGGAAAGGAAGAGTTCAGAGACTTAAAGCCAGCATCATGTGCAAATCAGACAGACTTGTGGGCTGTCTGCGTACTGCAAGGCTGACGGGGGGGTCTATGCATCACCACAGCAGTGCTCCTGCTTGCAGGGCACAGGCTGTATTTCAGGTGCAAGCTGTCAGGGTAGTTGCTAGGGAGAGATTATAGTTGTTCTTAGGAGGCAGCATGGCTATATTGAGTTGTGGTGTGACGAATAAGCTGATTGCTATGTGGGGTGGGGGTCACTTTTAATTATCCAGATTGTCATCACACTTGTTATCTGGGCTGGCTGCCTCGAGTTGGGTGCAGGTTGTAGCTGAAAAAGGCTTAGAAACCCAGCCTCCTGACAGAGAACTTCTACAGCAGAGTTGGAGGATGTTAGTGGGCTAGATAAGGGGGTGGAAGTGACTGATGTGCTTATCTGCAAGTTGTTAGAGATCCATGTGTGGCCCTGCTGTCCTGTCCCTCTCCTCTGCACCCCGGAATGCTGCTCACCTCTCCCCTTACATCAGCTCCTGCTCCACCTTCCTGCCCCGTTCAGGTCTGTACACGCTGGGGGTGAGGGCAGTGTCTGTGCTGTGCACACATCTCCACGGCTGTTATGTAAAATCTGTATAATTTTGTCTGCACATGCAAGCTAAACCAAGCTGTTACCTAAATGAGGTCAGCCCCATTGTGCCTGCACGCTGCAGCAGCAGCCGAGCTCCCAGCCATACTGGCACGCGTCACTGGCAGGTGTTGGATCCAGAGCGTGCTGTGGTGGCTGGGCATGAGGGGCTGAGTCAAGGCATGCCCTTTCTTCTCCCCTCTCCTCCTTTCTCTCCAGCCCCTGTACTCTCCTCCCTGCCCCTAATTGTTGGAGGAGCCTGAAACAGCCACATGTGATCGTAGATCCAATCCAATCTGCAGGCGCTGCCTAAAGAACAGCCATCTGTAGGGTGCTGGGATTGGGACAGAGGTAGCTCAGCCATATCATTACAGTTCCATTTACTTTCCTTCCTCTGCCATTTTGTTGGTTAAAATGTTTGATGAGTCTCCATCTCCCATCAAGCACCTGCTCTTTGCTTGTTGAGTGGAACTGAGCAGGCAGCTGAAGATGGTGATAGGCAGGAGCTGGTATAGGGGAGCAGGGGTAGGAGAAATTACCTGAGCATCACTTTAGGGAAAGCCTGGAGGACAGCTGGGTTTGCACTGAAGCTTTGCTGGAGAATTGGAAGAGTCAAGACTTATCTACTTTTTTTTTTTTTAAAGCTCAAGAAAGTCTGGTGTAAGATTAGCTTCCTGCAGACTTGTTCCTTCAGGAACATGATGCTTCTGTTTAGATGCCAGGGCACAGAAGAACAGCACCTGAGGATGTTGTCAGATAGATACTCATCTTTTGCTGTTGTAGTTGTTCTTGGTTATTAACTTTGATCCAGTTGGGGAACAAAATGGCTCTGACCTTGATTTGCTCCACAGAGGCCTGGCACTTGAACAGCAGAGCTGAGACTGCATGTGAGCCAACATTGGTTGGTTGTTCCTTGGGGCATTAACTCCTTGTTCACCTTCCTGCTTGCTTGAATGTCAAAGTCCTTGTAGTTGATGTTTATTCTTAGGTTATTTTTGTGAATCTGTTGGACTTTGTTTTAATAAAACAAGCTAAAGTTTGAATGTGAGAAGTGCCTCTGCTTGCCCACTTTTAGCAGTCCTATGAAGTATGTAGGTATATTTACACAGTGGACACTGTTGTCCACAACCCTGATTGTAATGTATCAGGCTGTGAAATCAGGGTCATCTTTCTGTTCCCTAGTCCACCTTATAAAAAAGTTACCCACAGTTCCCTCTTTCCAGGGAAACTCAGATGCAGGTGAGTAATCCCATGTCCTGTAATGTGCTTTGCAATGCTCTAGGCTTCTATATGGGTCATGCACTTGCAGCAGTGGAGCATGGTGGGAGTGCTGGTTGTCACTGAAATAGGACCCCTCGCTTGCCTGTGCGAGCGGAGTCTCATTATGCAGAGGTCAAAGAGGAGAGGTCTGGTGAGGTTTAGTTTAACATCTTTGCTTTGCCCCATTTCTTGCATCCAGGGTTATGCCCAAGAATGTCTTTATTGTGTGCATAACCTGTTTCAATTTTTCTCCACTAGGCGTGAAAAGGTCATATTCCCCACCTTGGTCATGGGTAAATGAATTCATTTGCAATGATAAGCTGCATGCATTGTAACTTGGTGCTTGGAGGTGCAGAGTTGGTGGTTATGCTAACTGCATGAGGTAGTTCTCTTAGCATTACAAACTAATAATCCATGATCAAAGCCTGAGGCTATAATCTCTCTCTTTCTCCTTACTTTAGATAAACTTCTCTGGTGCTGTGACCTGTTGCAACCATAAGATTGAGTGCTGCTTGCTTGCTTGATCTAATTAATATTTCTTCAAATACATGCATGTTTCTGATTGAATCAGTCACATCAGAGATACACGGATGAAGTATCGCTGCTGTTAATTTAGTTAATTTTGAAAGCTAGTTTGCCCTTTGGTCGTGTTTTTTCCTTCAACATTTTGTTGGCTATTGCTCGGTTGCCATGGTTCTGGCTAATGGGAAAGCAAACAAGGGAGCCGGCCAAGGTTAGAGAGCTGAGGAGAGGACAGCACATGGCTAGAGGCAGCGGTGCTCCTGCTCGGTGTTGCCATCCCTGTCTGGCACAGCTGTGCCTGCTGGAAGCACCTGGAGTGGCATAGTCACACCAGCAAGGCTGTCCAGGTACCGCGGTTGTGGGCTCTGTGGGATGGGATCCTGTGGCACAGGGGCTCGGTACAGGCATGGCCTGCAGCAGCTAAGGGTCTGTCTTACCTCTCTCTCGAGGGAGCATGGAGAGTTACCTGCAGTGTCAAAAGGTGCAGGTCCCTACTAGCCTAATCTGCCACAGCCTTGTCCCCATCCCCCTCCTGACATCTCCATGCTGGGTGTTCCTCTACCACCTCCTGCTGTTACTGCTGCTTGGGAGAGTAAGTGGCCTGTTTTAAAGCACTGACCTGCCTGAAAACTCACTTTTCCTCTTGTTTTTTTTTGCGGGGATGGTCTCCAAGTATGCTTTGACAACATCCATTTACTCCTCAGGCTGGGCTATTCAGCTACAGGAGAATCTTCTGCTGAGGTTTTGTTGGATACTTAGAGTTGAGGGAGTCTTGGAGATAAGGTGCTATGTACAAAATACAGCTTGAAATAAAGATTAATGAGGTTAAAAAAAAAAAATTCTATCTATATCAATCACAGGGCAGAGAGAGCAGTTGGAAATGGCCACAAAGTCCACGCCATTGTAGGGACAGGCTGTCAGAAACATCTGTCAGAAACCACTGCAGGGAACATTTCCAGCAGGGACTGCTGCTTTTGCCTCCCTTTGAAGCACCCCGGAGCCCAGTTTCTCAGGAAGCCCAGAGCAAGGGCACAGCACAGGCCCCACAGAGCGTGTCGGGTCGGCTCTGAGCGATGGGGAAACAAGGCAGAAGCAGGAGGCAAGTGATCTGGCTGGGATTAATCACTGCAAGCAGGTTTTTGGGCCGTTAGGCAGTGTCAGCTCTGTCCAGCAGCCACGCACATGTGCCAGGCCTGGGCAGAGCAGCTGAAAGCTGGAGCAATGCATGTGCTCCTCCCAGCACTGTCTGAGACCTTGGAGACTGAGCACAAGGCCTTCTCTTCCCAGCTCACTTCTGGGAGGTTAGGCAGGAGTCACCCAGCACATTTTATTTGGTTTTTTTTTTTGTTTGTGTTTTTTTTTTTTTTACAGTTGCTCTGTTTAATGTATTTTATTTTCCTTTAACTCTGTTTCTAACTGCAGTAATGCTGATTTCTTTCCCTTTTTTTGTGCATTTTCACATTACCAACAACAATCCATGACTGGGTAAGACCTCAGTAAGCTCAGCCATAATGCCAGCTTTCAGTATCCCCCCAGTCGCTGCTACTATTTGAAGCCTTTTCTTGTGCCCCACTTACTGAACTGGCTTTCAGCAAATCAAAGCTGCTGCTTTATGTTTATTTCTGCACCAAGGGCAAGCTTGGGGTGGCAGGATGCAATGAACGATGCAGGTAACTGACTCCAGGAGCTGATCCTGGGAGAACCTGCCACAAACAAGCGCTCTGTGCTGCCTTCCTGCTCTCTTTTTTCTTTTTTTTTTTTTTTTTTTTAATTAGCAAACAATGGGGAAACCTCAAAAGGCTTCTAAATGGGGTTTCTGTCTTTTCCATTTTCAGCAGAAAGCCTTCTCATGTCTCCCTTGCGCATTGTAATGCTGTGAGCGCTCCACATCTTGTGCCGGTTAACACTTGTAACTTGCTTATAGCACTCATCCTCTTGCTGCCCTGGCTCTGCGATGGGGCTTGGTCTCTCTTCTTGTTTCGGGCATCACTGGATCATTTGTGACACAGGTGATTTAGGCAGAGTCCTGTCATGTCTGTGTCGCATCTGTGCTGAGCATCTCATGGCTTCATGGCTTCTGGCCTTGTTCATGTACTTCTGGGAGATGGAATAGGGCACCCAACCTACTAAACACACCTCTGAGCAGGAGCTGAGGAGGGCTAGAGATGTGTTGCTTCATTTAAAAGAAGACACTGCCTGCAGAGGCAGGTCCGTTGGATGGTGATGGCTGCAGGGAGGTATTCTCACCACAGGTAGAGCTTGGGTGCTGGAAACCCAGTTTGGGAGCAGTCGGTGCCCCAGCAATAGCAATATTTGAGAAGTTTGTACTGTTTGGCCTGTCCCTGTTGTAGCACCATGTGCTAATGCCACACGTTGGGTTTTGATTCAAATATGTCATGTCAGGGAGGCAGATAGGCGGAGGCATGGAGGCGCCCGGTGGCGAGGAATTCAGCTGGCTTGGTGTAGAGGGGAATAATGTGCCAAGGTTTGAGCACTGCAGGGCTGTGGCCCCTTCAGTTCAGCCTCGTGCAGTGCTGTGGGGGATCGCTGGGTTGCAAGAATAGGCTGCGTGGGGAGCGATGGCACGTGCTATGGGCTTGAAAGGGATCAGTTGTCCTCCCCAGCCTGCCTGTCCCGCTGTGCTGCACCAGAGGTGGCACGGCCAGGAAGTCCTGGTGGAGACCAGTGCTCGTTCAACTGACCTGCAGATGCGGCCAGCCCACCCAGGGTACTGGTATGGGCCAGGCTGCATCCTGCACATGGCGGGGGTCAGGTGCTGTCCCACAGTGTCCATCCATCGCAAAGGGCGGCTCTGAATTTAGTGCAGGAAACACAACAAATCTGTAGAGCTTTGCTTTAACGTGACTCATCAAATATGAGCACTTCCAGGCTGCTGATGTTGAATGTCACTTCCCTTTCAAAAGGGAACAAATGACGACATTTTAATCCTGTTTGGTCTGTCTTCCCTCCCCTCCCCCCGCCCTTACTTGGCAGAGGTGCTTTCTAGCTGATAACTAATTTGCAGAGTCATGTCAGGGTCAGTCTAGCTTCTTGCCCTTCATCCAAATGCAAATAGTGAAATACATCTGCCTCTAAGCTTCTTCTAGCAGCTTTTTATTGCATGCAGCCAGGGAGGCACTTGCCTTTTGAAATGTATCGAAGCAACACTCAGATGGGAGCTGAAGTTTCCAGATAATGGCGAGGAGGTAGGAATGGTGGTTTCTCCCTGCTCTGACCCAGGCTCTGCTAGTGTGGATGTTTAACAGCAAGATGGGAAAAGGAAACGGCCCAGCTCCCTATGGCAGTGAGCTGCGTTGCCATGGGAATCTGTCCTTGCTAGCAAGTGTTGAGATTTTAGCTCTTCATCTGCTGTTCTGGAAGGATTTTGTAACTGCCCAGGTGCGATGGCAGCAGCCTTCCAGGTTTGCTGGCAGGGATTTTGCATCCCTGATCCAGGAGGTGCAAGGTCACCAGTGAATATAAGCAGCGCAGGAACCGTGTACCATCTGAAAGGGAGTGTGGAAACTGCACTGCTCTGTCCCGGGCACGCTGTCATGAGCCACCCGCGTGTGAGCTGCTGGCACATTGGTCCCCGAGGCAGTGATGGCAGCAACTGGGATGCGCTCCTCTGAGCGCTTGCACCAGGTGCAGCCTGGCACCCCAGAGCCGCCAGCTCCTGGGTTGGCTTTTTCCTCATCAGTAGAGCCCTCACACTTCTTTTTCTTCTTGCTTTTACTCACCACAGCTCACTGTCTCCTGAAGTGTCCCTTCTCACAAATGTAGGTCTGCCAGGAGAGATTAAAATGGCATCTTCTGAGGTGCCAGTGGTTCAGGCAGAGCTGGTGAAGTGCTGTGGAGGCACTTCTTGGGGCAGGCGGACATCGAAGTGGGGACCCATCCTGCCTTGAAGGGGTGTGGGGGTTTCCCCCCACCTTCATTATTACAAACCCAACCATAAGGGCAGGGTGCTGGTTCTGGGACAACACTGGGGGTGGACGTGCTGTCCTGATACAGGGATGTAATCGCTTCTGGTTGTAAAGGCTGTGGTGGTGGTGATCAGCAGATGGTGAGCCTGGGCAGACACTGTGTTGAGCCTAATTACGGAATATCTGTCAAAGCCGTAACAGAGTAGACATGGAAGAGCTGTCACACCCACATGCTCCCTCCCAACCCACCAGGAAGCCAGGTTCTCCACGCTCTCACCTCTCCCAACAGCCTGGGGAAGGGGGGAACCCATGGATCCTGGGGGTGTGGAGGCACCCAGAACCCCCACTGCGCCCCAGCCGGGGGTAGCATAGCATAGAGGCAGCTCTGCTGTGCCTTAACATGTGCCTGCCTGCTCTTGCAGAGCCCATGCGCTATTGCCGTGTGTGTGTGTCCGTCCCCATTAGTGGGCAGAGCTTGTGTAGTAGCCACCCATGAAGGACCTTGGGGACACGGGTGGAGTTGGCCCCAGCCCTGCTGCGCACCCCTGTGTGATGGTGCCGCAGCGCAGCACTGCCTGCGCAGCCCTGGGGGCTGCACGCTGCTCACAGGCCTCTGCAAACAGCCGCTCCAGGGCAAACAGGCAGTGATAAAGAGGGAACGAGAGCTGATTGTGGGGATCAAGCCTGTAGTGCTGCTGTGCCTGGTGCCTTCAGCTGCACAGACCCGATCATGTAGCCCCAGCGGGCTCAGGATCTGCACAGGAGCCCCTTGTTCTCCGGGGCCGGTTACCTCAGCCTGCTCCATGCAATGGATTGAGGACCCACCTGCGTGTGTCCCTGGCTGTGGGTGAGCACCGATCCCTGCAGCCAGAGGTGGGAGCCCTGTTGCAGTCATATGTTGGCCCTGCACCCACCGAGCAGCCACTGTACAGTCAGGGTGATGGATACAGTGGGGAGGGAGGAGAGGTGTCTATCTTCCAGCTGCTGGTGGTGGGGAGAGGTGAGGGGTGCCATCTCCTGGGGCTGCTTGTCACTTAACAGCCTGTTTCTTGTTGCTTCTCAGGGCAGTAAATGGCTTTGATCAAGGTCCCCCTGGACTGGGAGCATCCCGACCATCCTCAGCACCTGGCATGCTCCCCCTGAGTGTATGAGCCTGCAGGAGGTCGTGTTCGGACTTGCGGATGCTTTTCTCAGCTCACCAAGAGAAGAACGGCTCCCAGTTCCTCCCCATTCCTGCCCCGCTGGAACACGACCTGCACCATGCTGCCAGAGGAGACCTGTGCTCGAGGCCCTTCATGTCATGTTAATAGAGTTTATTTTCTCCTGTTGCTGTAGCGGACGTTCTCTGACTTGGCCCCACACCCTGTGCCACGCAAGCGGGGACATGCAGTGCTCTGTTTCAGGGGATGCAGGAGTCTTGCTTGCCAAACCTTGTCCAGGCAGTCCTTGGCGCCTCGCTTTATCTCTTCTCTAACTTAGGTTTGGCATGACACAAACATTGCCCATTCCTCTTAAAGGCTCCCTTTCTCCCTGCCCGCCTGCTCCAGCATCCTGCCGCTTTAGGACGTGCGGCTGCTGTCCTCCCAGTATGGCTCTGATCTCTTGAAATGGGCCCTGGGTGAGGCTGTGCGATGGCACTTTGGACATTTGCACCTGGGAATCAGGTCCAGGTACGTGACTGAGTTACTGCAGTTTAATAAATTACTGCTGGGCAGGTGAGCGGCTGTCGCTGCTGGTGCGTGCCTGCCTCCTGCCTTGTGTTGGAGTGGGTGGGGAGGGTGAGTGTATCTGGCAGCCCTGCCTCCAGCTGGCAGAGGCAGCCATGCACACCAGCGTGCGGCTCCTCTGGGACCAGGGCCGAGCAGCGGCAGGGAGGGAGGGATGGAGGTGCTGGGTGGCAGCACGCTGGGGGTGACCGTCACGGGCCCAGCACATGTTGGTCACAACATCAGATGCCTTAGTGTGAGCTGGCAGGGCTGAGCGTTGCTGAAGCGTTCTCCCTCAGCGCTCCTACACCCGTGCAGGTGTGGGGCGGTGTGTTTAGCCGCTGTAGCACACTCATGGTGCCTGTGTGCCTGTTGTAGCAGAGCTCCCCGGCGCGACTGTACCCAGCCTTCATCAGTCAAACTTCCACTCACCCAACAGGCACTCAGCAAGAGCGTTAGGAAGCCACTGATCCAACTGGCTGCACTGCCCATGAACCCCCCCTTCCAGGACCCTGTAACCATTACAACCCTGCCCTGATCTGTGTAATATATGACTGGATTTTACAGTGTCACCTACAGGCTTCTGTGACAGTTTTGGGCGACTGTGTACCTTGTGGGTCTTTCAAGCAACATTTTTGTGCGATTTCTCTGTCTATGTGCCTCAGAGTTGGTGGATTTTTAAAATGAACCAGCAAACCCAGCCGGGGTTTGATCTGTGGGTTTAGAAATGTTCGTTCCCGGTCTGGTCCATCACATTCAGTTGGCTTGCAGCTCCAAGATGGTTTATTTACAAGCGCTGAGAAAAGCCATTGGCCCCAGCAGAAGGGAGGTGGGAAGTCCCTCCTTGCCGTTAGGGTTTGTATGGTCCTCCTTTCCTGTGCATCCTCTGCTGCATTTGACTGTTTACATTTGTTTTATTGTACATAGGTTTGTAAACATAATCTCTTTGCCTAAGATCTTTGTACATAACTTGGGCTTTGTAGCTTTATTTATTCAAAATCTATATGGCATGTTTCAATAGGACAGTGTACCATACCACTGTGGTGACACAGATCATGATGTGGTTTAAAAAAAAAAAATGAGAGTAATCTTCAAAAATAAAGTTCTTTTAATGTGGAATCAGTGCATTTTGCAGAAATGGTGGCAGTGCTGTATTTTGTCATGTAGTATTTTCTGCCCAAGCCCCAGGGAGGGGTTGGCAGTGCTGGTCTGCGCTGCCATGCAGCTCCTGCTCCCCTTTTCCTAGGAGCATTTCTTCATACCTCGGTGCACAGAGGGGAACAGCCGCTGCTGTTCCCACCTTTCCTCTGCTGTAGCCTCTGTACTGACAGTCCTGGTGGCTCAGCTGAGGCCTGGGTTTCAAGATTTCATAGAATCAGGGAATGGTTTAGGTCTCACTGGCATGGAGGGGAAGAATCACCTCCCTCAGCCTGCTGGCCATGCTTCTTTTTGATGCAGCCCAGGCTCTGGTTGGCTTTCTGGGCTGTGAGTGCACACTGCTGGCTCACATCCGGCTTTTCATCCACCAGTACCCCCAAGTCCTTCTCCGCAGGGGTGCTCTCAATCCCCTCATCTCCCAGCCTGTATTGATAGCAGGGGTTGCCCCAGCCCAGTTGCAGGACCTTGCACTTGGCCTTGTTGAGCCTCATGAGGTTCACAGAGGTCTCTTCTTGAGCTTGTCCAGGTCCTGCTGGATGGCATCCTGTCCCTCAGGCACGTCAACGGTTCCACTCAGCTTGCTGTTGTCTGCAGCCTTGCTGAGGGTGCACTCATTTCCCCCCATGTCATTGATGATGCTGTTAAACAGCACTGGTTCCAGTACGGATCACTGAGGGACAGCATTTGTCACCCATCTCCATGTCCACATGGAGCTGTTGACCACTACCCTCTGGATGTGACCACCCAACCAATTCCTCATTCACCAAACAGCCCCCCCCATCAAATCCATCTCTCACCAATTTAGAGAAGGATGTTGTGGGGGACCCTGTCAAAGGCCTTCCCTTATCCACTGATGCAGTCACTCTTTCATAGAAAGCTACTAGTCAGGCAGGACTTGCCCTTGGTGAAGCCATGCTGGCTGTCTCGAATCACCTCGCTGTCCTCCATGTGCCTTAGCATAGCTTCTAGGAGGATCTGTTCCATGATCTTCCCAGGCACAGAGGTGAGGCTGACAGGTTGGTAGTTCCCAGTTAATTTGGGGAAGAGCCTGAGGAAGTGTTAGAGGCCTCCAGCTGCAGCCCCCCGGGGCTTTTTGCCTCCTCAGAGTAGCTGAAAGGCATTTCCTCTGCAGAACAGCAGGGCTTGGGGCTGGGGCCCTTCCCCATGGTGCCCCTTCCCCTTCCCTTCCCCTGTGCTGCTCCCAGCTCTGTCTCCTGCAGCACCCTCAGCTTTGCCAGCACTGCAGCGTTTGCCCGACACAAAGGTCGATGCTGCCTCTCACAGGCCGCTGGTCTCAGCTCCACCCCAGGCGCTCCTGAGACACCGCAAGGCAAGCCGACCCAAGCCGACCCGCGGGCAGCTGCTCCAGCACCTACTGCCAGCAGCCAGGGCTGTGGTATGAGTGCTTCGGCCCCTGCCTCCTGCTGCTGACCAGGCTGGCCCTGCCCCATCCACGGACAGGCACCTGGCAGCATACCCTGTCCCCTGCTGGGAATGCTCCTACCAAAGCCCCCATCCCTGCCCCATGCAGGAGGAGGCCATACACCCCACCTGTGACCAGCTCCCTCCTGGGGGTGCAGTGCCCTGGGGGAGCAGGGTCATCCTCATTGTAGTCACCACCCCCCCCAGTTAAAAAGCCCCAGGCACCAGTAAACTTCTTGCACAGAGCCCAGGCCTTCTGCCCCTGCCCTGATGTGTGTAAGCCCTGACAGAGATATGGAAAAGCCCTTCCACATCCCCTACACTCTTCCCAGCATGATCCCAACTACAGGAGAAGCAGCAGCCACAGCACTGAAGGAGGTATTCTAGCAAAAGGTGCCCAGGACTGAACAGGGTTCCAGGAGCTGATGTCTGGGACCAGGGCGGAGCCCCTCAGTACTGGGAGGCTCCCAGAGCCCAGGGCAGGCAGCTGGAAGCAGAGGTACCACTGAAAGGGCCAGAGCAGCTCCCAGTTCCAGCTGCCCCATGCAGCAGAGCCTGGACTGGAGCTTCCAGCTGCCCCACTAGCCCCCACTCGCTTGGCTACGTGCCCTCTTTCATTACATTTTTAACCCAGTCACCTCCCCTCCCAGGGTGTACGTAGGTCCTTCCTGGACCCTGGTTTCTGTGCAGACACAGCAAACAGCCTTAACCCAGTAGTGGAGTTGAGCAGGGAGCAGCTCCAAGGCAGCAGTAGCTGCAGCCTTCCGCTAGCCTCAGCCTTTATCGGACACTGAGCTCTGCTCTAAGATGGATGAGTGGAGCAGGTACTGCACAACAGGACACCCAAAACAGGAAATTTAACTGCTCAGAAAAGAGACCAGACCCTGTTAAAGGCAGAAATGGGGCCTGTGCCACAGTACTGAAGGTCAGCATGAGGTTTCAGAGCTGCCTTTGTGCTCCACATATGCATTGCTATTAAAGTTCAAAGGCAAAGGCTCAGCCCTTGACCAGGCCATTTATGCTGGTTTTAGGTCAAAAATAAAAGGGGAAAAAACCAAAACAAAACAAACACAACCCAAGAAATCAAAACAGTAAGAAGGGAAAAGGCAGCTTCCAGTCATATTCTCATTTATTAAGGTCTATGCCAGCCTCAGGAGACAGCTCTTCCTGTAAGTAAACAGAGCAGGCAGCTGCATCTATAATGAATAAATTTATTGTCTTACAAAAATCATTGTCTAGAAATATGGGTATACAAGAAAACAAGATATTTGCAGTCAGATGCCTGGTGGTCAACAGCCAGTTTGATTAAAAATATCCAAACACACACAACAAAACCTTTGCGACAGATGTTAAAGCTTTCAACCAAAAAAGGAAATCCATGTTTTTTGAGCATGTGGCAGAGGAAGTTTCTCCTAGTTAACACTGATTCATTGTCACTAATATCAATAATACCACTTGGACTAGAGAGGTACATGATATGAAGCACAGTCAAAATTAATACATTAAATCATTGTTATATAGGCAAATTATATATGTAACATTGTCTTAGTACTGTAGTGTCTAAGGCACTTTCTGTAATGTCAGTTTTTCCACTATTTAAACAAAAAGTACACTAACTACTCACTGTAATACTGTTCAAAATAAAAAAAAAACCACAAAAAAAAAAAAGAAGGATTCACATCCACTGGCATGTTAACTCGTAGGCAGGCAACATCTATCACTGAACCCCTGTAACCACAGGCTCACACGAGCCCCACACTGCACAGTACAGGCGGCCCTGCTGCTCTCGGCTGGCCACTGGACCAGCTCCCTCAGTAACACCAGGCTGGCTGCTCAGGTATCACATATGCCTCGTCTCACAGTGCAGCCACTCAGCTCCATGTCCTGAAGACTAACTCACTCAGCCACAAATTAATAAATTAATTTTGCCTGTGTTGTATGTTTATTTTCCACTGGTGTTCACATTATACTAGCCTTAATATATATACAGATCTGTTGGGCATGGTAATAGCAGGTCTCTACAAACACAGAAGTACTGTACAGATGAGGAACAGTGATGCTATTTCAGTTTGCCTGTACTGCAGGAACACTAACTGATGAAGCAGGTGCTGAGAACACTTCAAAATGATACTGCAGGTTAAAAATAGACACTACTCATTCATCCCTACATTTCCCTCTAACACTTCCCAAGGCCTTTTCACAGTTCAGTCACTGATTGTGTGCTGATCACAACAATTAGGAGAAAAGAAAACAGGTGCAGTTTGGTCTTCAATGATCCAACAGACTCAGTACAGCCAAGGGCCGTCTGAGCACAGAAGAAATGGAAGGATGTTGTCTGTACAACAAAGCATGCATAGTCATGACAATGGGTCTGTCCCAACCACCTACCCTCTGGGAATGAAGTTTCTGTATTGATTAAAAAAAGTTTCATCCTTCACATGATGCTTTATAAAATGGCTTTACAATGAGTATCTGGAAAATAGATGCACTGAACAGAGACAATCCCATTTTGTTTACTATATATAAAAAAGCAGTTGTACCTATATCTGAAGCAGGGTACAGTATGGTGAGGCTGGAGAGCCTTAAGACATAGTTGACCTATGATAAGTAACCTTGTAGCATGCCGACGTTTCATAAGGCAGATTTACGGCCACAAGGCAGTTCGGTGGTCAGGAAAGTCCTCCTCCTTCTGCCGACTATTGTGTAAAAGGTCTCTGCATGCAAATGGTGTGACACAGCTCTACTCAGCAGGGGCCGGCTGCGCTTCGTTCACATCACTGCCTTTGCTCTCTGCGTCGTCGTCCGAGAGCTCCAGAGAGGCCCCTTCAATGTGCAGCTGGCGTCTCCCAGACCGACTCGAGGAGAAGGTGATGGGGCCCCCCCTCCTGCAAACAAGCAGCGGACAGAGGTTGCTGACAGGTCACACCTCGCTTACAGCCCGAGACCCCATGCTGGTGGCTGCCCCTGAAAGACCTCCCTACAGAACCATGGGGGAATGTGGCAGCTCAGCTCCAGGCCACCCACAGGGCAAGTTTCACACACAGTGTTTTGAAACCCTCTCTCTGACCAAGGAGTCAATATGCTGCAAGCAAACACGTTCTGGTACTCTGGTATTCCTGCTTAGTTTATACCATCATCTTAATTTGGCAAGTCCCAAGTAACTTAAAATACTGTCTCTGTACAAGCATCAAGCGCAGACCAAGTACTAAACAGAGTGGGTTCTCTTAAAAAAAAAAAAAAAAAATCGACTGCTCATTTATAAGCACTGCACTGCACCCCTCCTGCCATTCCTACAAGTCCACCAGTTCAGTTGCTCTCCCTGTTGAGATGGTTTTCGTTCTGGACCAGCTTCACCTTTGCTGATTCCCATTTGTACTTGATACAGACCTCGATCTCAAAGACCTGCTCTCAACGAAAGTGCTGAAACACTCCCACCAGAGTGGGTCAGGATAAAAGGGATCAGTACCCACCCCTGGAAAAGCACAAGTGAGCTGTCTCCTCTGTCACATTTACCTATGGCTGGATTCAACTGGCAACCCCAGGGAACCTGCCAATGTAAGCTCCAAAGAGTTCAGGCAGAGTTGTCAGGAATGTCCCTGTCACCTGGAAGCTTCGTTGTTATCATCATCAGGCTCAGTCAGGAGTTCCCAGCAGGCTCCAGTTTGACCCATCCCCTAACATTAGCAGCTCTGCTTCTCCAGTGCCACAGCTGGATGCTCCCCAAGGATGTATTATGGAGACAGTCTGTGGGCACACAAGGGCTTAGATAAAGCCCTGCCTGCTGCTACTGGCACCACTTACCTTAGCCTGTTTTTCAGGGTGCTGACCTCCCGGCTCAGGCCCTCGTTAGCCTCTGTGGCATCATCCAGCTCACGCTGAAGTTTACGTCGGGAAGCATTTGCACGTGTGGCTTCCTCTTCAGCCTCCTCCAGCTGGCGTTTGAGCTGCTTCATTCTGGCATTTGCCTTTTCCATCTAAAATACAAAAACAGATCATCAGAATCAAACTCAGCAGCTGCAACCCCACGATTTGGGAGGTCAGAGAGGTTAGCTAATACCCTGTCCTCCCCAACCACACTGGCCGGAGATACCAGAGCTAACACAGGGAGGCTTTGACTGCTAGGAGCTACTCTAGTGGTTTAGTGATCAAGACACGGGTTCCCTCTAATGTTTTTATTAAAATGCTTCTTAACAAGCCTTTTCTACTCAAAGTATGGTTTTGTATGCCTTTTCTGAGAAACAGGCCTCAAAAGCTAAGTCCCTCTACCTACCTGCTCCTTGTACTGGTCTGCATGTCGACGCTCATCCTCCACCTGCATGAAGACTTCTTTCAATTTCTTCTCTGTACGACGGACCAATTTGTTAGCGGCTGCTCTTTCCCTAGAATAATCAAAAGCCATAATTTGTCCCAGTACTTGAAGGCTAGGAACACAAGGTCTGTCCTTACCAAAAGGCTCTTGTCTCATTGTATAACTGATACTTGAGTCCTCTTAACACACCTACCATCATCAACAGAACTTGGTTGTAATATGCTGGAGGCTGGGATGCAGATTTGAAATAGTAAAGTATTAGCACTGGAGCAATGTGAATACAGTATGCATGCTAAAGAGAGGGATAGGGAGGTGCTTCTTCACAATGAGATTCAACGGAGCAGCTTTAAAGTTATTGCTAACCAGTAACACAGTCCTCCCACAGAGCCAAAAGCACAAGAGGCTTGGAGATGGTGATAAGACAGTTGTCCTGGTTTCGGCTGGGATAGAGTTAATTTTCTTCCTAGTAGCTGGCATAGTGCTGTGTTTTGGATTTAGTATGAGAATAATGCTGATAACACACTGATGTTTTAGTTGTTGCTAAGTAGTGCTTAGACTAGTCAAGGACTTTTTAGCTTTCCATGCTCTGCAAGGTGCATGAGAAACTGGAAGGGGGCACAGCCAAGACAGCTGACCCAAACTGGCCAAAGGGATATTCCATACCATGTGACATCATGGTCAGTATATAAACTAGGGGGAGTTGGCTGGGGAGGCAGCGATCACTGCTTGGGGACGGGCTGGGTGTCAGTCAGCGGGGGGTGAGCAATTGCATTGTGCATCACTTATTTTGTATATTATTACTATTTTCCCTTCCTTCTCTGTCCTATTAAACTGTCTTTATCTCAACCTACAAATTTTACTTTTTATTTTCCCCGATTCTCTCCCCCATCCCACTGGGGAGGGGGAGAGTGAGCAAACGGCTGTGTGGTGTTTAGCTGCCTGCCGGGCTAAACCACAACAGCCCACCTTCAGTCTTTCTGGGAAGAACTAGCTAAAAAAAAAAACTGGAGGACTGGGATGGAGAGGACAGGCAGAAAGCATTCACTGGAGAAAGCAGACTTCTGCAGAGCACAGAATTCGTCTCAACTAACTAAAGCTGTCATGCCTAAGCTGTTCAACTTGCTTCCTCTAACCAAAAGAGACCAGGTGTCTCAAGGGGATGTTTCATCTTGTCTCAAGAAACTTCTGCAGCACCTTGTGGATTCTGGGACTAGCAGTCAACATATTCACCTGGTTAACTTCAAGAGTTAATTCAGCAGTTTCAGTTACAGAGCAAATGGATTCTGAAACTTTCCACCCCAGTCACTTTACAGCTGTCTTGTTAAAGTGTGTCCCTTAAACAGTAAGTTTATAGATAATAAACCCTAATGTCTGTGCTGTAAGCTCACATCTCAGCCCTACAAAAAACTTAAGGCACAGAGATTTCAGACATTCAGCTGACAGAGCAAACACAGGCAAACAGATTTTTTTTTTTTTTTCCTCCTTACTTGGCTTCCTGCTCAAGCTGTTCTTCTAGCTGCACTATCTTGGCTTCTAGAGTAGAAATTGTTGCCTTGAACTTAGACTTCACAGATCCCTCCAGTTCCTGCAGCTTGGCTTTCAGCTCTTTGTTCTGCCTTTCCAGCTGCTGCCGTGCATTTTCACTCTTCTGGGCAGCACTCCGTTCCCCAGCTAGCTCAGAATTAAGCGTGTCAACCTTTCAGAGGAGAAGAATAGAAGATCATTCGGTGCTATTCAGAGCCTCCACTTAACTGCACACTGAAACACAAATTACCCCAACAGCATCGCCAACAACAGATTCACCTGCAGTGTGGTCTTTCGGAACCGCTCATTGAGAAGCTCCATGTTGCTCTGCTCTTCCTCAAGCTCTTCCTCCAACTGTGCAATACGAGCTTCCAGACGGCGCTTCTCATCCAGCAGCGCCGACCTAGAAAGGAAGTATTTGGGTCGTGACACATTCAGATCTGATACAAAGCAACCAGCTAGTTTGCTTCTGATACCTTCGGCATTGCAAATTGTCATGAGAAGCCACTGTGTCAACAATTCTCTTCATAACAACAAGGAATTTTTATCATGAAGACAGATCAATACAGAATTTGCAAGCAGACTACAGAGAACTACAGCTTCTGGTGCCTTAAGTTCTTCAGATGCACAATTAATACATTTGATGACTCACTTTCCTGAAGCACTGTTTGCAATCTCATCAGCCAACTCATCCCTTTCTTGCTCGGCATGACGACGGGCTCTTTCAGACGCAGCAAACTCCTGCGAAGGTTTAGGAAAAGATTCATTACAGCATTAGGAATCTCAAAACTTCTGCAAACATTTAGCCTTCTAATAACACTTCACAGCATCTCCCAGAAGGGATATCTCTGAGGTCTTTAAATGGATAAGCAGAAGCAACAGCTGTAGAAGCTATCAGGACACATCATCTTGATATTTCCCCCCCTTAACTGCCATATGACTACAATGGGTTTATTTCTCCCTGTCCCTGAAGTGTTCCTTGCACAAAATTAAGGAGAAGAAAAAAAAAAATCTGTGAAGATCAGTAACATTCAAGCCCTAAACAACAGACTTAGAGCTCTTACATGAATTGCCAACAGTGAGGGAACACATGCCCATAAAAGAAAGGGATGAGGACCTAAGATGGCAAAGTGATAAACTTCCACAGACTTAAATGGTCCACTGAGGTACTGGAGAGATTGTTAGGTTTTTATGTATTTCAAATAATCAATTTTAGTACCGACACTGTGCACTGCGCCTTTCAGAGACTCTTGAACCACCTTGCAAATTTCACTGAGGCCTCAAATCTCTTTAAGCAGTAGTAAAGCTTTCCTGCTACCTGGGCAGAGAAACGAAGTCCAGACTACTGGAATGATTCCTACAAAGCTATAAGTAGCTCACTAATGACGTGGGGCAGGGGGGAAGAGAAAGCTCTCCAGACTCCCATTTCTCTGTTCAACTCACTAGATTGCTTTAACTTTTTTATTTTTAAAAAAAACCCTCTCTGATCTTGCCCTTACTCTAGCAAGAAAAACAAATTTCTTGGATTTCAATCTCACCTCTTGGAGCTGGAGTATTTCTGCTTCAAGACCTTTGAGCTTCTTTTCACTCTCTTTGGACTGTGCAAAGATCTCATCTCTGGATGCACGGGCTTCTTCCAGCTCCCGCTGGTAGTCTTTCATTTGAGCCTGCAAAAAAGCAGGGGAAAGCAGGGGAAAGAAAAAGCCATGATGCATTAGGACAACCACAAGAATTATTAGTAGCTCTGAACCATTTTGACCCTCAAGAGGTAAGACCTTCCTCCCAATTCCACTTAAATATATTTTCAGTTCTTATTTTCATAGTAAAACTTCATTTTCTCATCTTTCCATCACTCATTCCTTGTCAGAAATATCCCATTATAAGACTTCATTTATCAGTATATTTCTTGTAGGGAAAAAAAACCTCTAGTAAAGAGCTGCTCAATTACATTTCTTATGAAACTTGTGGAGAGGTAATGCTCTTGGAATTGACTTGGCAGGGGGGAAATCTATTTACTTAAATTGACTGATAAAACCTATTACAAGTATACAAGGTAAGAAACTTCTCAGTGTAGAAATAACATAATTCACCATTTTGCACATACAATGTAGAAGCACATACTTCTCCTTCCCTTAGGACACTGTTAACAGACTGAGATTCACATGAGTTTGACTTGAGATGCTAGAAGAGTAATGAAGTTGGAGAAACTGCATTTCAGTTGTGTCTGCATCTTTAGAATACCACCAGTCATGAGACCACTTATTTCAGGTACTTGTATGAAAGTGTACAGCACTCAGGTATGAACTCTTTAGCTGTCCTGTCCTCTCGGAATAGAGAAGTGGGATACTGCTAGGTACCAGCATTTCTTGCTTTAACCTACATTCCATTCTCATTCGGCACCTGGACTTAGTTCCAGAATTGCCCTCATTCAGTTGAAGTAGGATTGCCAAGGAATAGAGTGGACAGAGCAGAAAAGCAATTTAATTTGCTGTATGCTTTACATGGTCTTGCCATGGCATCATACTCCTGCAGCTTTGGGCCATGGCACTGAAAATCTTTGGCAAAACTGAACTCTAAATGTTGAATATTTTTCTGGGAATGGGAAGTAAAGCCTTGACATAAGTACTGGCTTTTTCTGGCCAAACTAAAAAGAATAGGCATCTTGGAGCTTTTTAAAAGCAACTAAAATTCACTCCTGCTTTTTCTCTGGAGTGTTTTTGGCTGAAAATGCCTTAAAAAGTTCAACTTGAAGTAGCAGTCAGCAAGATCTGAGCTCAAATCAGTACCTTCAAATATACAAACCACCTAAATTTTAAAAATGCAGCCTATAAAGCAATACTCAGTAAATCTTTATGCAAAGTGTTGAAATAAAGAAAAATATGACTATTGAATAGAATATGTGGGGGGACAGTCTTAACTCCTTACTGACAAAAGGATAAGAGTTTTGAGCATGTGATAAGTTCAGGCCAGATACTCTATGACATACATCAGCATAGTCAAGCCTGATACTCCTCTTGCCTTCAAGCTCTACAAATGTATTTAATGAAAAGCAACACCCTTGACAGACTGTCACTAGGAGAGAAAGCAACTCAGTTGATTAGCTGTGCCTACCTGGAGCTTCCGTAGCTGTTTGATTGCTTCATCTCGAGCCTTGTTTGCAGCTTCTATCTGACCTTCCAGGTCTTTCAGATCCATCTCCATTTTCTTCTTGGCTGCCACAGCAAGAGCCCTCTGTTTGCGCTCATCTTCCAGTTCTGCCTCCAGCTCTCGCACCTGTGAAATCAAGGCATTTAACAGGCTCAGTTCCAGGAATGGAGCAAACGCAAAATCCTAACAAAACAGTCATTGACATCCAAAAGGCCTTTGCAGAGCAGAATTAACATTACTCAATTGAAAAAGACTACAGGATGCAAGCTACGTGGGAAGACACTGCAGATGGCAAAAACAAATCCACAAACTGGAAGCAGAGATCTCTGAACTAACAAAAAGGAAAAAAAGACAACTTAGTGTCCAAAGCATTTCCATTTCATCTCTTCAACTACATAGTGAAGAGTTTCTTGCCCAGCACATCTATCCACATTTAGGTATCACTCTAAGGCAGATGTC
>VYZW01036740.1:0-25477 GCA_013401315.1 Balaeniceps rex | reverse complement strand
GATTAGAAAAGCAAAACCTCCAGGCTTTCTCTAAGCATCCCAAGTAACAGCTCTAACCACCAACCTACAAGGATGATCTGGGGTAGGTCTCTTACGGGGATTTTACTGTGGATAAACAATACTAACTGGCACAGAAAAGTACTGAGCCTGCAATTTCACAACTATTAAGCTAATTAGTAGCTTGCTACTACCAAAAGACGTGAAACTTTCCCTGTACTCCAGCTGCTATGTATTAAGCCCTCCTGGTAGCCAACTCAACTAACCTCACAAAAACTAACCTTTTCATTTGGGTGTTTTCTAGAAGATTGCTGACTTGAACCATGTGTGTCTGACAAGTGGTCTGGTACAAATGCAAAAGCAGAAGCAGGGAGAATTGCTCTCAGCAATGATACAATGTTTATCAATTCTCTCTCCCAAAACCAAGTGCTCATTTTAGTCCTAGGGGCCATGGTGCTCAGCACGTGGAAAACTTCGTCAGGCTTGATTAAATCAAAGCATCTAGTCCAAAAGGACAACTGAGCCACGCTAGCATCCCTCTGCTCTTGGAAGGAGATCAACATGTTCCTACGCTATGGCTCCACACCTCTACTGGTATTCTCCTGAGCTCATTCAGCTTGCTAAGGTTGGAAAGAAATAAAACAACTCTCCACATGTTTGTGGGGGCTAGTTCTTCCCCCTCCCCCCCATCAACTCCGTTTTAACAAACTGAACAGGCTTATCAAGGGGTCTAAATGAGCAAGCTGAGCCACTGCAAGGGAAGCATTGGGAGAAGAGGGACAGGCAGTTTCATGAGATAGGATGATCTAATTTAAGCAACTCATTACTTGCCAAAAATGGTCATTCCTAGTCCTTCTTCTTTATCCCTTCCCTCTCTCATCCAGTTAGCTGGTGTCTGCTTGCTTTCACAGCTAGTCAACTCCCAGGTAAATCAACCTAACTGAAATAGCAAAAAATAATACAGCTCTTCCATTGACTTTGTCTTCTGTTTTAGTGAGCCAAACTGGTTAAAAGATGTTCTGATCATCAAGGGTGATAACAATGGGGTAAGGAGCAGGACAGGCTGGTGGTCAAGGAAAAGGTCCTCCTCTTTAAGTAAAAGTACACTATAAGAACCTCAACTGACATAGCTTCCCATGTTGGTCTAACTGGGTAAGTGACACAAGTACTCTCATGTTGTGAAGAGAGAAGCACTCTCCTCTGAGAAGTCTCATATTCAGGTCAACAAGAAGTAAAACTTTTTTTAGTCCTAACTTTTTCAAGACCAAAAAATCCACCTCCCACCCTGTCACAAGTTGCATCAGTACGTTGACCAAGAAAAACCTAATCAGGTGACTGTGATTGAGCGGGCATCCTACAAAAAAGTCCTAAGCTTATCATGTTCCTTACACTTGACAATTTAAGCTCTGAAAATGTTATTAAGCATGTCAAAGTCCACCACGTTCTCAAAAATACTATCAATAATAAAGAATAAAATGGTTATCGGACCACTTGGCTAGATCAACATTACTATTCCAGGGTACTTACTGATAACATACTCGAAGACATTTTCACCTTCTTAGGAAACATTTGCATTACCTCAAAATATTAATAAAAGTGACAAATGTGAAAACAGTTTTCTGGTGTTATTTTCAGATTGTTCTGACAGGGTACACATATCCTGGGCATACTGTATGAAAAACTGTTTCTTATATTCACTGCTGATTAAGTAATTTTGAGAAACACTTCCGTTAAAGAGAACAGAAACCTACATGGATTTCAGTGGTAGGTTTCTAAAGGCATTTCAACTGCATAACTCTACTGGCATAAAAACACAACACAAAACTGTACATAGGGATAATAAGACAACTATAGCTTTACTACTTCATTATCACTGAACATTATTACACAACTCTTACCTTGCAAGACCAATACCAAAGCCTGCAAATCTGTTCAACTGGTCTGAAAAAAAATGAAAAGAGATTATACAGCAGTGATAATCACAAAGCGGGAGGAGATGCCACGCAGACGAGCTGAAAAACTAATTTTATACTATACTTGCGTCAGAAAATTACAAGCACTAAACCACAACATTTATAGCAACTCAGCAAGAGAGAATATCAAAAATTATCCCCCCAGGAATATTTGCACTTTGGATCGCATACTTCTATAAATAAAATTATTCTTGTCTTAAAGCAGCTACAGGAGAAAAGAAAAAGAGACAAAATGAGCAGTAAACTAGAGAATATCATAATGTCTAAAAAATCTATCTCAAACCAAGCACTGAAAAAGTTAGCATGCATCACAGTTCACAGTGATTGTGAAACATAAATTTAGATATATGAGGTGAAATTAATTTTAAAAACAAAAACAGTAAAAAGAGAGAAACTTTGGGAAAAGTAACACAAAATGCCATTGATGACATAACAAACATCAACATTATGCGCATTTTGAAGTCAGTTGTTTATCTCCACTCCTTTGCAAAAATCTAGTTACTGGAGAACTGTTAAAATTGCAACAAGAGTAATGGGTTCAATTTTCTGTTGTCAGCTACCAGACAGACATTTACACATTTGGAATTATCAGAGGAGATTTTAAGAAGAGTATCAGAACTGTAAAGGCAACTGAAAATTAATGCTCAGCCCTACAATCTACAGGGTGCAAGCAGGCTGTAAGCATGAGTAATGCCAGTAACTTCAGTGGAGCTCCACACAGATGTGGCAGCCCTCCTAAGAGGAATGATAAGACTCTCTCCACTTGCAGAAGCTGGACTCAGTGATAAAGCAACTCGTTATCAGTCCTCCAAAATGCAGAATCAACATACCATGAGTAGACAGGACAAAAAAAAAGGTAGAGTCCAAGTATCTAGGAGTATTTAGGTAATGCTTTAAGCAGTGCTTGCATGGATGAAAGTCCAGCTAAGAGGTGCACTTATAAGACCTGAACAAAACCACAGCACTACAGGTTACAAAAAAGAAGACACACCCATTAATACAACTGAATTTTAAATCAAGTCTTTCATAAAACTTTGATACTCAAGTGTATATAAACTGCTCCAGAACATCCTTTTAATTAAAGGAGACAATGTTCAGTAGCCTAGATTTAGCAAGGTTCTCTTAATTCACCTCAATTTCACAAAGACATAAAATGATACTGTACTTCTGACGGTTTCTGCTCAGTTTCCCAACAGTTACTGGAAAAGACTTGAACATCGTTGCTTTCTCACATTCTACCAGTTCCACGGTTCCTTCGCTATCATACACGGATGGGGGTTTTACTTCAGCAGCTCATGCTTACAGCCTGCTTGCAAAATACAGTATATTTTTCAACGTAACAATAAAGGAGCCAGAAGACAGAAAGTCTGAAACATCAACACTGACTAAATAACAAAATATACTGTAAGACCCAAAGGTACTTCCTGCCCTTACAGAAGACGGAGCATTTCTGCAGAATATCGTTTACATGGGCAAGGGGGAGCTGACCAGACGCTGCTTAACTAGAAGCTGCAGGGTGCGTTCTGGTACTCTCAACCTTATTTGCGTGTAACTACGTGGTGCTACACAGTGAAGCGAGTGCTGGAGTGCAACTGGCAGTGGAGCGGGTTCTCTTTCTTCTAAAGGATTTTCCTCCTGGCGCTTCACCATCGCCAGCCCGCGGCTGCAACGCGACTCCGGGCCCGGCGCGGTGGAGATCAGCGCCAGCAAACCCGGGCGCCGCTCGAACGGGCGCGGCCAGGCCGCGGCACAGCCCATAGCCGCCGCCTGCTCGCCCTTGCCCGCCTCGGCGGGTCACCCGCTAACGGGCGGCCGCGGCGCCGCCCGGGGAGGGCGGGGACCGGAGACAAGCGAGGGACAGGCGGAACGGCGAGAAGCCGACCGCCCCGCCAGGCCCTCCCTTACCCGCGCCGGGGCCGCCCGCCCCGAGGTTGGGCTCCTCGTTGAGGCCGGCGCCCCCCAGGGGGGTCCCCGCCCCGTACGGCGGCGTCTTCTCCCCCCAGTGGAGGTTGCGGCTGCCGGGGATGTCGGGCGGGCTGGTCACCCAGTGGCCCAGCTCCGAGGCGCTGCCGAAGGGCCTGGCGCAGGGGCCCGGCTCCTCCCGGCCGCCCCCGCGGTAGCCCAGGCCGTCGAAGCCCTCGGGGCGCCGCGGGTGCATGGCGGGGGGCGGGCGAGGGAATGAGCAAGGGGCCGCGGAAGGGCCGGCACCGGCGGCAGCTCAGCCCGCACCCAACCACCCCGAGCGCCACTTCCGGCTGCGAAGCGGGGGGCCGCGCCCTGCTGAAGCCGAGCTCCACGTCACGTGACCGGGAAGAAGGCGGGGTCGACGACGGGCTAGGCCAATAGCGTCCCTCCTCCTGCCCGGCTCGGGGAGGAGGGGGATGGGCGATGGGTTCAGCGGGGAAGGACGCGGCCCTGGGCCGGCGACGGAGGGCGGGCGAGGGCGCCCCCTGCCGCTCCGGCGGGCCCACGCCGGGGAGCGGGGCTGGGTCGGGGAGGGGAGGAGGAGCAGCAGCTCTGCGTGGCTCTGTTCCGGGCTTAGAATAGACATGTCTTTAATATACATGTGGTGATCTGATCGTGCAGCCTTACAGATGAAGAAGGTGGCTCTGGATCTTGCAGGAATGATGGATTTGAGAGAAAATGCTGTTCATTAAAGAGCAGAGCAGTCTGTTATCGGTAACACAGCCTGCAGTAGGAAGGTGGCAGCATGAACAGTGAAAATGTCTTACACACGGAAATAAAGGTACAACATAGCTGTACACTTGTTTGTTACATGCTTTTAGTCCCCTGTAAAGCTGTGGAAATCATAAAATCATAGAATGGTTTGGGTTGGAAGGGACCTTTAAAGGTCATCTAGTCCAACCCCCCCCTGCAATGAACAGGGACATCTCCAACTAGATCAGGTTGTTCAGAGCCCCATCCAACCTGACCTGGAATGTTTCCAGGGATGGGGCATCTACCACCTCTCTGGGCAACCTGTTCCAGTGCTTCACCACCCTCATTGCAAAAAAAGGTCTTCCTTATATCTAGTCTAAATCTACCCTCTTTTAGTTTTAAACAGTTATGCCTTGTCCTGTTGCAACTAAAAGTTTGTCCCCATCTTTCTTATAAGCCCCCTTTAAGTATTGAAAGACCGCAATAAGGTCTCCCTGGAGCCTTCTCTTCTCCAGGTTGGACAACTCCAACTCTCTCAGACTGTCCTCGTAGGAGAGGTGCTCCATTCCTCTGATCATTTTTGTGGCCCTCCTCTGGACTGGCTCCAACAGGTCCATGTCTTTCTTGTACTGAGGACTCCAGAGCTGGCCACAGTACTCCAGGTAGGATGTCATCAGGGCAGAGCAGAGGGGCAGAATCACCTCCCTCGACCTGCTGGCCACGCTTCTTTTGATGCAGCCCAGGATACGGTTGGCTTTCTGGGCTGCGAGTGCACATTGCTGGCTCATGTCCAGCTTTTCATCCACCAGTACCCCCAAGTCCTTCTCTGCAGGGCTGCTCTCAATCCCTTCATCCCCCAGCCTGTATTGATATCGGGGGTTGCCCCAACCCAGGTGCAGGACCTTGCACTTGGCCTTGTTGAACCTCATGAGGTTCACAAGGGCCCAGTTCTTGAGCTTGTCCAGGTCCCTCTCAATGGAATCCTGTCGCTCAGGAGTGTCAACTGCAACACTCAGCTGAGTGTCATCTGCAAACTTGCTGAGGGTGCACTCAATCCCAGTCATTGATGAAGATATTAATCAGTACTATTAAACAGAAATGCAGGTGTGGGATCTATGTCTCCTACACAGCATCCCAAGAACAGCCCCTGGTGTTTCTCTGACCATGCTCCCATGGCGCAGAACTTATTTTCAAATGATTCAGCAGAAGTTTGGGCTGATTTCTTCTGTTTGAAAGAAAACACAAAGAAAAGAGGATCAGTTCAGACGTTTGCTTTTGCAGTGAGAACGAACTGGCAGCAGGCTAAGGGCCTTGAGCAGTAATTACAGTAAGACACAGAGCTTCTGTGCTAAATCCCTTAAATTAAATTCCCATGTGACCTAATATGTGCAGTTTCTGTGCTTGTTTGCTGCCCTCTCTTGGCAGCATGACCAGAAGGTTGCCAAGAAGAGAAAGCAGCAAGCCACACTCACTCAGAGAATGTGGGAAAAAGAGCGTTGTTCCAAAGACAAATGCAATCTTTTTCCACATTGGAAAAATAAGCCAGACCTGCTGTCTTTTTCAAAACAAGGCTCATTGACTCAGTATGTGTGGGAGAGGTAGAATTGATCTGGGTGAGGAAACAGATATGTCACAGATAAACATCACCCATTCCTATACATTATATACACCTACCAACTACCAAACCCCTCCTTGCCCTTAAAAACAATTTTCTGAAAAAGAGGGATTTTTTTTGTTTTTCGGTCCCTACAAGAATACTTGAGCAGACTTCCAAGGCATTGTCTCACTTTCCTTCTATGGAGATTTCTATCTGTAATATCAGAAAGGCTGAAAGAGAACTGGATCCTGTAAGCAATGGTAATTCTTTGTGGGAAACGTGAGCCGCTCTTCAGGACAAGTCTTCTTCCAGCATTAACTTCAAGAAAGGGAGCCTGTGTCATTCAGGATCCTATATGCAAGGTAAAGAACTGCATCCCACATCGCAGCTTACTATTAACTCTGTGTATACTCACATAGAATCATAGAATCATAGAATGCTTTGGGTTGGAAGGGACCTTTAGAGATTATCTAGTCCAACCCCGGACTTACTATAAGCCTGTGCATTCACAGGCCGTGCACACAGGGCATCTGTTCTCTAGGAAGCTGCAAACAAGCAGCCATCTGATTACTCAGTGGGGAATGCGTTTTCACATGGAACCCTTCAGTGTCTGTCTTATTCAATATCTCACCTGCACATAAGAAAACACAAAATACCTACACAAAATACCTACACATACCTAACACCTGGCTTACGCTGCTTGCTTGTACCAGCATGTGTCTTTGCACTGGTACTCAGAGCTCATCTTTCGGGTACTTCCTGCCCTTCTTTTTCCTTGAGTCTTCCTTGCCTCTGTGCACACAAATGCGCCCACACATGGTGACAGGCAGGAGCAAGTTACGCCAGTGGAGAGACCTGCTCACAGCACCTCTGTGAGAATATATTTAAGAAAGGATAAAAACCACTGCACAGAAGTTGGGAGAGAGGATTGAGAATATGTGAGAGAAACAGCCCTGCAGACGCCGAGGTCAGTGAAGAAGGAGGGGGATGGAGGTGCTCCAGGTGCTGGAGCAGAGATTCCCCTGCAGCCCGTGGTGAAGACCACGGTGAGGCAGGCTGTGACCCTGCAGCCCATGGAGGACACTAAGGTCAGTGAAGAAGGAGGGGCAGGAAATGCTCCAGGTGCCCTGCAGCCCATGGTGAAGACCATGGTGAGGCAGGCTGTCCCCCTGCAACCCATGGAGGTTAACGGTGGAGCAGATATCCACCTGCAGCCCAGGGAGGACCCCATGCTGGAGCAGGTGGAGATACCATGAAGGAAGTTGCAGCCCATGGAGGGGCCATGCCAGAGCAAATTTTCTGTTAGGAACTGAAGCCCATGGGGGGGTCATGTGCTGGAGCAGGTTTATCCTGGAGGACTGTAGCCCATGGAAAGGACCTACACTTGAGCTCTTCTTGAAGAACTGCAGCCTGTGGGAAGGACCCACATCGGAGCAGTTCATGAAGGACTGTCTCCCATGGGAGGGACCCTGTGCTGGAGCAGGGAAACAGAGTAAGGAGGAAGGAGCAGCACAGGTGAAGTGTTATGGAGGACCCCAGCCCCCATTCCCCATCTTCCTGCACTGCTCTGGCAGAGGAGGTAGAATAGTCAGGAGTGAAGCTGAGTCTGGAAAGAAAGGGGAGGGGATGAGGGAAAGGTGTTTTAAGTTTGGGAGTTTTTTTTCTCACTATCCTACTCTATTTTTAATTGGCAATAAATTAATCTTCCCCAGGTTGATTCTGTTTTGCCCATTACAGTAATTCGTGAGGGATCTCCCTGTCGTTATCTTGACGCACAAGCTCTTTCATTTTATTTTCCTCTCCTGCCTTGTTGAGGAGGGTGAGTGAGTGAGCAGCTGGGTGGGCATCTGGCAGCTAGCCAAGTTGAACCCACCACAGTCCTTTCTGGTACCCAAAGTGGGGCTGTCAAGGAATTCAAGATAAAGACACTAACTGGGAGAGATAATGGACAAAACTCTGACTGCACATTGCCAGAAAGTGGAATAATTGTGGGGCATTTTTGTTGTTGTAATGCAGTGAAGGGGCAAGGGATGGAGTATGTGTAAATTGTCCAACTTTGTTGGTGTTGTGATGATGTTATTTTGACTTCGGCATGGGGCATTCTTTTTGGTGACGTAGGTGAAGTCTGTGAAGATTGTGTAATGAAGGGATGTTGTAATGATAATTCTTCAGTATGTGGTTCACAGAGGCAAGGGGTGGAATGTACTGGGTTTACTTTAATGGGCCAGGAGTGTCCATGGGATGAAAACCCTGTCGGGGTGAAGCATGACATGCTCATGTCATGACTTAACAACTGTCAAAGGTCTGGTAACCAAAGCAGAGGTTATCTCCACTGCAGCTCTGTCTGGAGTTAGTCAGGTCCCTGGTGGCATTTGGGAACATCTGGATAGCCCACAGTTGCTGCTGACTCTTCACTACTTTGCAAGTGCACGTTCTCTGCACAAGATGCCCTAGACATAGTGGTGGCAACAGAGGTCCGTATGCCTCAAAGCATTTTGCAAGTGGATTAATTTTATTGGACAAGTTCTAATTGAGATAAAGCCCACCTCAAAAAAGAAACTCTCCTTGTCACAACTAATACAGGGCTTGTGTGATCTCAGGGAAGTCTCAAGACAGTTTTCCTTCCTTTCTGACCTTTTTAGCTTACAAGTTTGGAGAAGGTCAGCAAAACCTCAGTCAATTTTGTTGGTAAGTACAGGGCTTGGATCTGGAACATTGTGCCTCAGCTACTTTAGAAACTGAGATACTTTATACCCTAGGAAAATAATTTTGCAATTTTTTTTGAGGGCACATGAAGCTAAATTTGAATGTATCACATACCAAAAAAGCACAGCCAGCTCTCCTTAAAGCCTATAGCATTTTCCTCAAGGACATGAACTTGTGTAACTAAAATGGAGTACTTCACTATATAAAATGTCCAATAAACAGGGCAAGCAGCCTGAACTCCACCTCGGTCTCAGCCCTGAAAGAATATGTACAATGTTTCATGCCCGATTTTAGTTTTAAATGGAGATAAACTTCAGGTGACCTTTAGTGAAATATCCACAGAGGACCATAGAGATCCTGCCATGGAGGATCCATTCCTCTTCATCTCGCTGGATAGTGGAGGCTTCAACCTTAAGAACCTCTTCCAGAAGTCCTACTTTGTGTCAACAGGAACATGTAGACGCTTGTCACTTTTGAATGAAGGGTATTGATTTCAGTGCCTAAGTGTAGATCTCTAGAAGCCTCATTTCAATCACTTTTTTTTTAATCTCACTGTTTAGATTCTGCTGTTATCATGCAGATTCATGTGCAGGGATAGGTGGGGTCAGTGGAGTGCTATCCAGTTGCTTCACCTCAACTGTCCTCTGTTGTCAGAGAAACAGGGTGACAGAGGTGGAAGCATACTTTTCCCTGACAGGCTCTAAAAAAAGCTGGGTGGAAAAGAGCCTGCTAGGCTGCCTGGAAGAGTACAGCTCTTCACCCTGTGTGTGGGTGCTCTGCTTTAGACAGGTCCTGCTCGGCATTACTCCTTTCCTTTGGGCAGACTACTCCACAAACTTACCTGAGATGTAAAGTGACACTCCGGTATTATAAAGTCCACACTGTCCTGCTATCAGATCTTGTTAAACCGGATGAAAAGTTATAGAGGAAGGGGGGAAAAAAAGAGATCAGTGATACAACTCACTGGAGGCAAAGGAAGCTCCCACATGAGCAGGAATTGGAACAACCTGGACAAGGAAAAAAGAGAAGATGAAGGGATGCAGAATAAAAGTTTATAAAGCAGAGGAAGCAGCTGCAGTTTTCACCCTGGCTGAAGAAGGAAATTAACATTTCACCACTGGTGGTGCCCACCAAGTTCTTCTTTTGGGCTGGGATGACTTCTCCCACCTCTAAAATTTTGTCCCTCGATGGAATTGGAGTATAAGGAATGCTTTCTCATATTCCCAGTACTCTTTTACCCAGTATATTCTTCCTGCTGGTCTATAACTATCCCCACTTCTAAACATACTTCAGGCTACCTAGGAGACTTTTGCTGACCATTTCCATTCCCTTGACATTTTCGAGGATGTTAAAATAATATTGCAGGCAACTTTAGTTGGTTGGGTTTAGTTGGAAGTTTGGTCTATATAATTTCCATGAATTCACAGAGTCTGAAGAAACTGCCAGACAATCAATATGCAAAGATGATGGCTGCAGGAGACAGCAAGCTGTGGGTGATAATGGCTATATGATAGCCTTTTGGCTTTTTGGCCACCTGTCCTGCCACTTGTTGCTCTTGCTTTGACCTAATGGCTCTGCTCCTGGCACACATCAGGCCTTAGCGTGAGCTGGGTTAGCCGAATCTGAGCAGGAGTTGAGTGAACAGTCACAATTGGGAGCCCCTCTTCAGGCAGGGACATGATATGCTCCCGTGGAATCACAGATTGTCCTGAAAGAGAAACTCCAGGTGTCCACTCGCAGCCCAGCCAAGGCAGTCATGGCCATAGGATTATTAAGGAGTGTTGTATCAAAGGCTGGCTTAAAAGGGGACAGTTGAGAAGCAGAGATAGTAGCAAAGATAGGACCAAAGAGGCAAAAGGAGGTCAAAAGCTCATGATACCAGCATCCCTTCAAAAAGCCGGAGAGTCTCTCCAAGTCAGGAGAGCACCGCACCTGGAGAAGTAAGCACATCACGATCACATAGCAAAAACTGCAGGAAAAGGAGACCAAGAAGCAAAGACGGTGATCATTATTATAGAGGAGACAATGACCAAAGTAGGTACTTACAGGTTTCTGCTTTTTATACTTGAAAGATGGTCAGAGATGGCTATGAATCCCCAGGCAGGTGGGGGGCTCAGTTCATGATCCAAGGCAATCTACTAGTCCAGAATAAAGGATACAAGCCTTTACCAAAAGGACAGGTCCGCAAAGCCAGAGGGACCCTGTGGGAGGCACTATTGCTATTACAAAAGTTGCAGGTTAAGGAGTTGATCAAGGGGTCAAGGACAGAATGAGAAGAGAAAAGCCTGGTGGAAAAGGGAAGTACTAAACTCACCACATGGAGAGCACAGTCAAGGAGCACACAAATCTAGAGAGAGAAAGTGACCCCAAGAAAACTTTATCAAAATTTGGTGACTGCTATACAAGCAAAGACAGCGTTTTAGACAATCCAGCAAGGAGTCAGACTTTTCAGTAAGAAAAAGAAAAAAAGGATGAGGAGTCCAATCTGTGGAGGACAATCTGTGAAGGAAAACTGACAGACACAGCAAGACCTCCCAAAAAGCAAAAGCAAAAGCAGAAACACCAGAAACATCACATGAGTAGCCCAGCCTGTGCTTCTCCAGCAGGGATTACAATTGACAGTGATCACAACTGACAGTGATCGTGAGGAGCCACAAAGGACTGAATGTGACAGCAGCATTGCTTGGACAGGCACAGCTCAGAAAAATGAAAGGGAAAATGAGTCTCCATCTTCTTTTCCAGGAATGACAGGATGTAAAAGTGTTTATAGAGGCAGCAAGGAAACTTGCTGCAGAGGAGCAGCCAAAAATTATAGTATTAATACCAGAAGGAGAGACTTAGATGGTGACATTAGAAATGCCGATGTTGAGTTTTGAGAAACAGCATCTAATCAGAGTCTATTTGTAGAGGTTAACAGCAGTAACACCCCTCACAAAGGACCTGTAACTAGCCTTGGTCAAGGAGCACAAGCACAATTCTCCAGTCAACTGTTTTTCCCAGGACATCCTTCCTAGAGCATCCAGAGAGACCACCATTCACAATAAGACTGCTAAAGAGACTTGTCAACAGATGCTGGTGGTTTGATTCACCAGGAAAAACAACGCGGCATGTTTTACACCCAACACTTCTAAAAAGTAAGGAAGTAGAGTATTGCTAGTAGTATGTAACTTTTAGGTTTCTCAGAAGAGTGCTTGGAAGTTGGAGTTTCATAAAGCCATCCTATATTGTCATTGTACGTTAAATACAGCCACAGAATATTTCAAAGTTGTGTTTAAAATAAAAATAAATATAAAACCAATAAGAAAATGTGTCACTTGCTCTCTTTAAAAGGTGTTTCTATTCTACCCCCACCTAGGAATGGAATAACATTGTTCAGAGAGCAAAAACTGACTCTTCTTCTCCCTAGAGATAAGTAGGAGGGTGGGCTGTAGCACTGACTCTCCTTGTGTCTGCTTCCAGCTGCACAGGTGTGACCCCCGGCAGCACTTCCCTCTGGTTAACCTGGGGATGGGTTTGAATGTTAATTTGTCACTGGCTTTAATAGGATACTCATTAGTGCTTTCATGGTTTGGGGTCTTAACCCCGTGCTCATGTTTTGCATCCCATTGCGATTCAGGATGACAGCACAGATGCTTGAGCACCACGAGGACGCTCACGCACAGCCAAGGGCTGCAGAGGACGGAACAGCAAACTGGCTGGCTTTTCCTGAGGCCTCCATGGACCTGACCTTCACAGCGTCCTTCATCGTGTCCCAGTGGTGGGACCGCAGTCCAAAGAGCTCTTTCCCTCCAGCTGCTCGTCTGTGAGCGTGCTCTCACAAGAAAATCTTTGGTTTGCCTCAGTATTTTACTAGGCACATAGGTAAATACTGAGGCAGGAGTCGGCCCAAAAGGGCCAGCAAAAGGGAGACTGAGGTCTTCAGTGGCTGCTGGCAGTCTGGACTTGGATCTGTGACATTGTCCTGCTGGTATCACCTGAGGGGGTAACTCATCTGATACAAACCACCTGAAATTCAGTCTTTCTAAGAGCTGCTGTTTGGCACCAGCTACCTGAAAAGGGAAGCTGTAAAAGAGGAGGGACGTTGTGCTGGTTTTGGCTGGGACAGAGTTAATTTTCTTCATAGCAGCTAGTGTGGCGCTATGGTTTGGATTTGTGCAGAAAACAGTGTTGATAATACAGAGATGTTTTAGTTACTGCTGAGCAGTGCTTACACAGAGTCAAGGCATTTTCTGCTTCCCACACCACCCCTCCAGTGAGTAGGCTGGGGGTGCACAAGAAGTTGGGAGGGGACACAGCTGGGACAGCTGACCCCAACTGACCATAGGTTTATTCCATACCATATGGCGTCATGCTCAGCATATAAAGCTGGGGAAAGAAGGAAGGGGGAAGACGTTTGGAGCTATGGCATTTTGTCTTCCCAAGTAATTGTTATGCATGATGGAGCCCTGCTTTCCTGGAGATGGCTGAACACCTGCTTGCCCATGGGAAGGAGTGAATGAATTCCTTGTTTTGCTTCACTTGCGTGCACAGCTTTTGCTTTACTTGTTAAAATTTTATTGCAACCCACGAGTTTTTTTCACTTTTACCCTTCTGATTCTCTCCCCCATCCCACCGGGGTGAGCGGCTGTGTGGGGCTTAGTTGCCGGCTGGGGAAAACCACAACAGACCTGTATGCAGAAGGGTCCTACTCAGTCCACTCCCTAAATGCTGTGTGCGTGTGTCAGCTCTTAGGCGAGCTGGGATCCGCTTGGGGAGTCCATCTCCACAACTTCCTGAGTTACTGAAATGGGAAGTTGGAAGGTGCCCCAGGCTCTTGTGTCTCTCCCTCACACTGAGAGCTGGCATCCAGCACGTCTGTGCTATGGCTGGCTGATGCTTGCTCACCAATGCTCATCAAGAGTGACCTGGGCCAGCAAGAAGAGGCTGCAAATCACCTTCATAGGGGGATTTTCACTTCTGAGCTGAAAATAAGCAAGTCTGCAAGTTAAAGAGATCTTTCTAGGGGTTGTTTCTCCACACAGCTTGGAAGAGCAGAAGCCTGTGGCTGCTCTCCCACAACCCACGCAGACCTGTCCCAGCTCATCCCACCCACAGACCTCTTGAAGCTGGGGAAAAGCCTTCCCCTGCAGAGGCTTGTCTTGTCTTCCTTCAGACACTGGATCCTTTGGAGTTTCTTGATCAGCAGCAGAGCTTTTACCCACTGGCAGCTTTGTGGGAGTGAAAGCGCAAAGCGGCTTTCTTCTCATGCCCTCCTGAGCAGCAGCCACAGCCCTGTCAGCATCCAAGCTGTTGCCAGTGGGACCCACAGTTCCTGGAGGGGGAACCACTCCGTCCCTCTCCTTATCTCGCCCTGAGACCAGGCGTGACATCCCACCTCCCCCCCGCTCCACACCACAAACATGTGGTTCTCACACAGCAGAGATGTGGGCACTGAGCAGATGTCTCTGGAGGGACACCAGAGCCATTGCCAGTGAGATCTTGCTCCTGAGGTCCCTCCTCTAGGATCCCTATCACAGCATGTCTCTAATCTCTATGGGGAGGTGGGTGCTGAGTTCTCCCCCCTCCTCCCCATGGCAGGTGCAAGGGCAGCACCGTGGGGTGCCTTGGAGAGGGGCAGCTGGGCACATGCTGGCAGCAGGAGGCCATGGGCTGGGGATGAGTCCCTGCCAGGCACAGCAGTGACATCCTCTGGAGGAGATCAGCAGGAGGCTCAGGCCATTCTATTAGTTTTATTTTTTTTTTAGCATATCCCACATTAACTACAGCACCCCACAAATAGGTTAAAATTGTCATAGACTCCAGCACTGCTCGTTTCTGTGCTGACCAAGAGGCTCTCTTCCTCTCCACTGAGTTTTGCTCTGAACCAAAGGTGAGCGGCTGGATTGTCCTTTGCTGCCCATACAATAACAGCTGGCCTTCAGGATTCTGTTGTCCACAATGTGTCATTCAAGCAGTCACTAGGCACAGGGATCCCCTCTTTTCTCTGGACAGCTGGGCACCTCTGACAGCATGGTGCCAGGTGCATGGTGACAGGCATGGCGCTGGCCAGCAGTGTTCGAAATACTCTCTAACAAACAGCTTCCCTGTCTTCATTTGAGATGCCACCACAGGCATGCAGAGAACATGCTGGAGCTGCAGGTGGGAAGATGATGGTGTCTGCAGGGTTTGGGTTGCTCTAGCCTGCTGCAAACCTTCCAAGTGCCATTTTGCAGTTGCCAGAACCAAACTCGTCCATTCTGGTTTTGTTCCTTCTGGGTAGCTGAGTGTTCATGAACACAGAGAGACTTTTTTCCCTGTGAACTGGCATAAGGCAAAATACTCACCAGCGTTTCTCCCAAGCCTGCTAGCCAGCCCTGCAGGCTGGAGCTGTGCCTGCAGAAGAGGAGAAACTGGGAGTATTTCCCTCCCCAGGATTAGCTGCTCCTGAGCATGTTCAGGGGTGCCTCTACAATAGCCTTCGGAGACTAAGAGCTGCTTGTTGTCTCTGGTCCCTGGAAGTCCGAGGCAGAGCACCTGAAGTATTAGATGTACCTCCAAACCAGAATAATGACACCAAATTCCATCAAAATCAGAAAAAAAGGGCAAAGTCAATATATGATACACTGTACAGTACAATGTATTAATGCTCTTTTAATGGATTTGGCAAAAACACACCAAATCCTGTAAAATGCTGAATATATGATTAATAAATACAAAGCCATGGATAAACAAAGTTCAGAATCTCTTCCCCAGCTGAGTTGAAGAAACACGTGTGGGAAATGTGAATCAGACCTGAAGCAATGAAAAGATTCTCATTACCCCAGTGGTGACTGGGGTAAGCCTGCCTGCTACAAAGTGATGTTATCCATGTGCCTTGTGATGAGAAAACTGCATTAAGGAACTGAAAGAACTTGTCTCTGATCAAGATTTGTATTTAATTCATCTACACATACAACAACAGAGACATGCAATGGCATATGCGTACAGTAAGAAAAAAAAATCAGGGAAAAGTGAAATTGTTTAGGGTAGCACATCTACAGTAAAAATTTTGTCATCAGGACATCAGAATTCAAGCAGTGTTTGAACACATGCACGCGCACACACACACACACACGAATGCACAGTGATAGGTATGTATTCTTGCCAATACTAGCACAGGTTTCACATTTGCTGAACAGGAGCACCACTGTGTGACACACGTATGTAATACTTTGTAGGGTTACACGCCTGTGTATTAATGCTGCATTTGCCAAATGGGGACACAACTGCTGGGGTTTGCAGAGGTCACACAAGCCACAGACCCCTTCGAAAATCATTGTGTTGGAAGTTACTTCAGCTTTACTTTTTTTTACGATAGCCCTGACAGAGATATATCGTGACATTATTTCCACTTGGTAGCATGCTCCTGTGGCAGTGCTGAGGGCAGACATAGCTCCTCTCCCAAGGAGCTCACAATCTATGAAAACAAATGACAGACGGATGAAAAGCATCCCAATACAGTTGCCAACTTAGGCAACTCTCTTTTCCATGTTATTTACTCAAGTAATTTATTTAGGTGTTTGTTCCATTAATTCATTCAGCTATCATATAGTGCTTAGTGTTTTATAGCTGTTAACTACCTATCCTTGCAATATCCCACTAAGGCTGTTAAATGTGATCATCCCCGTGTTAGGAAATGGAAAACTGGCAGAGAGGTTAAATCTTCTCAAAGACTTACAGTGAGACAATTAAAGATTTCCTGTAAGTTTAAAAGACAAGACTTCATTCCTTTCTGCCCTGCTTTCAGGCTCCAAATATGCACAGCTTTTTGCAGTAGCTGTCTCATATTTATCATGTGCTTTTACTTCCTTAAAATTAGAATTGAAGCAATTGCTTAATATTAAAATACATATGTGTTTCGTTTCCAGACCAGAGTTATCAAATCAGATTCTGATCTTGCCCAGCCACAGGTGCCCAGGACTGCTCCATGTCCCTGTGAGCTTTGGTGGCCATTCCCTCAAATTGTGTCTGCTTGTTGGCTTCAGCATCCCACGCCGGTCAGCTGCTCCAGAGCCGGCACACTGGCTGTTCCTCAAACTAAGCCCTTCCTAGCGGGCATGTAATTTTGTACGCAGCCCTAACCTCTGCCCCCTCCTGCACACTGACTGTCCCTGGTGCAAAGTCCACGCAAGCTGCAGTGCTGCCTACATCCTGCCTGCAAGAGCACACGGTCAGGGGAAAGATCAACAGACAACACTGCTCCTGTACAAGATACTTCACATACCCACCACATATGCCCCACCACCCTGCTCCCTCTAGAGGGAAATCCTACTTGCCATTGTGCCCTCTCACAGGACAGCCAACATCTGATATAAAAAAAAGCAAATTTAAAGCAATCTGGGTCATACCATGTTAACAGAGTTGCTTTTTTCAGGTTGTGCAGAAGGGATGCTGATGGGTCATAGCCATCCATTACAAAATTGCCAGTCCTCCACCTGCGATTCGGAACACAGCCCTCTTCCACCTGTGTAACCCTTCTGCTTTGGTCACTTTGTTCAGGCAGCCTTATGCTATTTAAGTATCCTGAAAGCAGGATACATATAAGAAAATATAAAACTATAGGAGTGTGCCCAGGGGAGGGAGACCAAGATGGTGAAAGGCCTCAAGGGCAAGACTTAGGAGGAGCAGCTGAGGTCACTTGGCTGGTTCAGCTTGGAGAAGAGAAGGACGAGGGGTGACCTCATCGTGGTCTACACCTTCCTCGGGGGGGGCAGCAGAGGGGAAGGTGCTGATCTCCTGTCTCTGGTGACCAGTGATAGGACATGAGGAATGGAATGAAACTGTGTCAGGGGAAGTTCAGATTGGACATTAGGAAAAGGTTCCTCACTGGGAGGGTGGTCAGTCACTGGAACAGGCTCCCCAGGGAAGTGGTCAAGGCACCAAGCCTGTCAGAGTTCAAGAAGCATCTGGATGATGCTCTTAATCATACGGTTCAGTTTCAGGTAGTCCTGCGAGGAGCAGGGAGTTGGACTCACTGATCATTATGTGTCCCTTCCAACTTGAGATATTCTATGATTCTATGACTACTTAAAGTACAAAGCAATTATTTATTAACTAATATGCAGAAAAGATAGCTTTTTTAAAAAGCTGTTAACAAGCTTTCGGAACAAGCTGCCAGGTGAAGCATTGATATACTCACCACCTTGAGCAGATTTGAAATGCTCTGTGAAAACCAAACTTCTTGGGTGAAGGAGTTTGGCCTGTCAGTGGGAGGAAGCTTTCACAGAGGAAAGAGAGGTGGAGATGGTTGTATGTTTCATTGAAACTTGCCTAGCTCCCTCCTCTGAGTTTTTCCCCCTCTTGTCTTCTTAAAGAGTATGCGAGGCTGCCTCCCAGGTCTAATGTGGCTGACATGAAATCCACTCTCCCCTTTCTGGAAGCTGTGCAGTTTATTACATTCCATGCTTTCCTATTCTTCAATCTGCATATATGCTATATTATTTGAAGCATCTCTGTCAAAGGAATAGCCCTGGTAGAGAAGACCTAATGGAGACTGGAAATTTGACCTTGGCTGGTAGAAGAACATGGAGAAACTTGTCTTTATGACAAATCACTCAGAAGGTCCCTGTTCTGTGAAATTGTTTCCTTTAGCTGGTTTCCAAGGCTTCCTCTGGCAAGTAGCAGGACATGGAGTTATGTGAGTCCCTAGTAATAGAAACATCAGCCGTACAGAAGAGTAGTCCAGAGAAGTCAGAAAGCTTTGAGTAATGTTTGGGTGTGCTAATACGGTTTATTTTAGGGTTTGAGTGAGGAGGTTAAGGATTGCTTTCTTCTGAACTGCAAAGGAAGTTGTTGCATAAGATGAGATGTCTCTTGATGTGGTGTCTTGGGAAGGTTTTGTAGCTGTCCTCTGTTTTTCTTCCCACATAGTCAGAAATAGTGACTCCCACCACAGCTTGTTCTCCCAACAGAGAGAAGCAATCAGGGCACAACCTGGTTAATTTATACCAAGGTTGACTGACAAGTCACTGCTAAGGGCACACTGTGGGTAAGAAGGATTTGATGAAAATAGATGTTACAGCTGAAGCAAGAATTTGTGGGATAAGTGACATCCCTGAAAATTCTCCCTACTTGGTGCCATGTAGAAACAATTGACAATGACAATGCTTACCTGTCCCATTTAGGGCTTTTGTGCAGGTTGCATTGTTATTTCCTTTTTATGAACATTCTGGAGAAAAGTAACCATTGCCAAGAAGAGCCTACAGACAAATTAGATGGATTACTGGATGAAGGGAAGGAACTCATCTTTAGGGAACTGCGTGCCATTAAAGGTTTGCTTTTAACAAGCATACAATAGGATCACTGCCTTAGACGAATTGACTGTGGTATTTTTCAAGAAACACATTAATTAGTTCTAAAATATTTATAGTTTATATGTCATTTAGGCTTACATCATTAACAAAATGCATCTCAGCATGTGGATTCATATTGCAAAGTGTTCAGGGGCAGCACTGATGTAAGGTCTGGCATCCTTCCCCTCTCCCCAGCCACTTGTTCCTGTCTCCAGGCTAAGGCAGGATTTATGCTGCTTCTCACCTGTTTCAGAGCAACTGTCTGTGTGATCGTGGTATGAACTAGAGCAGGCAATTTCATCTGAAGTAGAATAGTTATTAATTTTGGCAGTAACACTGGAGGCACAAATACAGCTTTTTAGCGTGGCTGGATATGAACATGCACTGTAGATCAGTAGTAGAAGTGCCACTAAGGGACACAGGCACCATCTCTGACCCCTTGTGAACTCCAGTTTCCAAACTGTCATTTAGAAAGCTTCAAGCATAGTGAGGAAAACACTGGTTTCTCCATATTAAAAGCAAAAAGGGAAGAAATGTGGGTAACTTCCATGACAAAGACATGCATACTGTTATCTTCTTCAGCCTGCAGTCTTTTTGTGCAAGAAACTTTCTGAAGTGGTACAATATTTCATGTTTATTTACAGTGAGGCCTGTACTGATTAGTATAGACTTTTGAATTCAATCAACTGAAGTGCTAAAACTGTGCTCAAGAAAAATGCCTTTTGCTGAAGTTTAATAGCATTTCTAGTAGGGAAAAATCAATGCCAAACAAAAAAACTGTCTGTGTCAGCCTTATCTACATTTGCTTGATCATGCCGTAACATATATTTGAAAAGCACTTTCAAGTTGTAGAAGGAGAGTAAAGGTTAAGTATCAGCAACAATGGGCAAATGCAGCTGGTAACGTCATACATAGTTAATGATATTATATGGGTGTCATGCTCTTCCAAAGCTATTACTGCAGTTTTGTCTTCAAAACACTGTGGTGAATTTGTGATAGGCTTGACACAAAATGTCACTAAAAATGAAAAAGACAAATTACAATTCTGAATGTGATGATGGAAGTGCTTGCAGACTAGTATTGTCTGTCCAAATCAATAGAAGAGAGCAAATGACACATTTTTGCTGGCTTTTTTTCTTACTGAATTAGTCACAGGCAAGCTTGCAGCTAGGAAAAACCCAACACGCTGAAATTAAAGGAAATGAGCGGATGGCAGTCTCAGAGAGTATGGTAGAGGGACCACTGGGAATTTCAAAATATCAGCCTTCTGCCACAGTGGTTACGCTGCTGAAATAGCAGATATGGACTAGCCTTTTTTGGCCCTGATGAGGACACTGAAGGCAAAGTGAAGCTAGTCGCTTAATATGCCTAGTGCCTTTGTCATTGCGTCTTGTCATAACATGAATGAGAATGCTGTATGAATCTTTTATTCATACATGATTTCAGATTCATTTTTCCTATAAGTGCCTTCCACATTTCCATAATACACAAAAAACCAGTCCTGAATAATGAGAGGTGAAAGCAGGTCTCTATGGAGCATATTTCATCCTTCTCTAAGGATGGCTTCCCATGCGGCAGAAATGTGGCAGAAATCCTTCCAAACTGCTGGCCATCCTTCTCCTTGGGCTTTGTGTCATCCTCTGGGTCCCTGAAGAGGTTCCTAATCCTATGGACACGCTATGGAAGGAGGTCACACCTAGTGCTTTGCAATGGGAAAACCCACAGGAGGCAGAATATGCATGGACAGGAAGGGACGCCCTGCAGATCTCCCTGCTGCCTAAGCCTTTCCAGCCCTTTCCCCAGTGCTTAAATTCTTCCCACCCCAGATGAGTCTTGCCCTCTCATCAAGGTTATGGTTTGCCCACTTTCCCACCCCCCATGACCTGCCCAGCTGGCCTCCAGCCTGGCAGCATCCCTGGCCACCACTCTATCACAGTGAGCTTTGTTTCCACCAGAAACTTGGCCGTGGTGACAAGCCCAATAGCTCATGTAAAGGGAACAGAAGGCCCACCGTGGCTGGGTGTCTCCTGTAGGCTCTTGCTTCCTCACCTTGGAGAGGTTTAGTGGAATATACTGTAGTGTAATGTAATGTAGCATAGCACAAGACAACACCTGTGCCACCAGCTTCAGTGCTATCTAGCTGCTTCTGTGATCATCCATGTCCCAAAAGCATGCATGAGGGGAAATCCAGGCCATGAGCCTCCTGCCCCTTTCTTTATACAAGGGGTGGGGGAGGACTAGCTGCTTCAGCACACCTGGGTTTGGTATTCAGGTTTTCTCCCCTTACTCCTCCTGACTTCACTCCCCAACCGGTAACCTGAGTCAGTCTTTGGCTAGTTCCCTTTCCATTCCTTCACAGAAGTAGGGCAGCCTCAGTCCCCCTGCTTTCTCATGCTGTCTCCTTTTGGTGGCTGCAATTCAGCAGCAGATGCTTGTTCAAACACTTTCTTCCATCTCTGGCATTGTGCTAAGCCCACCTAAAACCTTAGCTCCACATTACGCCTCTGATCCTTGGGCGGCATTTAAGCATCATTACCTCTGCTTTTCCTACCATTAATAATCTGATTTTTCTAATCAGTTTAGGATGGAACATTATTTGCTTTGTGTTAAATAGGTTTAATATGCTATTATCATAGTATCACAAGTCTAGTGATTAAGGCAAATAAATTATTTTGTTAGTTGCTTTTAATCTCACCAGGTCAAACTGTAACACAGCTATCATGGGAAGATATTTACTAGTTAATGTGGAATTACTTCAGAAAGAAACCCCAGACTTCACTAATGCTCCATCTGACAACTCTTTGGTCTTCTCACATAGTTTGCAATGCTCTATAAATGCAACTTGTCATCACTCCCTGCCTCTGCTTAAGCATTGGACACCTGAACTCTTGCAAAAGTTGTTCCTCCAGTGACAGTGTAGAACAAACTTGTGCTCTGCATCCTTCATAGAATTCTGATTCTGTAAATATGTACTTGCATAACTTCACATGGGCCCATAGTCTTTCTGAAGCCAAAGGATTTGCCTATGCGTGCTTTACACGTGCGTAAATGTTCGCAGGTTGAGGGAATTAAGATCTGATCTGCAAAAGGTTTATGTAGTGAGTTGTCCCATTCACTTCAACTTCATGAAGTCCTTCAGGATAACAGATTGACCTGTATGTAGATTTGCAGGCCTCCTGTAAATACCTAGGGACAGAATTTTTTTTTTTTTATTGTGAGAGAACCTTTTGGAATTAGTGGAATTGTTGAGAGTAGTAAAATCAATACATACATAAGGCCCCATAAGTAAATTTAAAATGGTTTTCTGAGTTTGTTGTGTCTCTGCTCTCTTGTACTGTAATTTTTTTTTACTACTAATAGGTCTTTTAATAGAAAAGTGATTGAAATAAGAGAGGAGAAATAGAGCACAACAGTGTGTGAAACAACCTTTCATCTTTCTGTAATGAAGAATTTTAAATTTATGGAGTGCCTTTAGTGCATCAGCTTGCAAATACCGATTCCTATTAGGAAGGCTACAAATACACATGTATTAAAATGATTAGAGGTTCAGGATCTATTTTTTAAAACTTTTCTTCTGAAATAGAACACACACATTCTATAGGTTGTGTACAGAGGTACTCGGTGCCCTTTGGGGTTAAGCTATCTGATTGGCTTTCTGGAAACTCTGTTAAAACACTGTAGACGTGGCTGTAATAGTAGAAAACTGTTATTTCAGTGGCACTGTGTGGTCTGAACTTTGGAGAATTTACACTTACTTTGCCTTGACTGTACATCACCGTTATTTGCTATGTGTCGGAAATTATATAAATTTCTTCAATGTAGCACCCATTGTGACATTGTAGTAATGCCATTCTCACTACTGTGTTCCTGTGGGTTGTTCTAGTTCATTGTACCTAGACTTTTGTGGGAGCTGCTCTGCCACGACCAAGAGCAGCAACCAAAGATCAAATATGTATCTGATTTGTTTTTAGAAAACTAAAAACACTGATGACATTTAGGAAAATTGGAGGGATTTTGAGAGAACAACTCCCCTTGGGGAGCTGAGTTGCTCTCCATTCTGCAATGTGACAATCTTGTAATTTTTTTCTTTCCTTCCAAAAGAGAAAAATATGGAGGCAAGTTTGGTGAGTTTTCTTTGACTTTTCCCATAGTGGTGTTGTTTTTTGTTTTTAAAAACTGGAAACACTTGATCATGAGGCATATTAATAATTAAGTGCAGAGTAGTATCCCAAGAAAAGTTTAAAAGGTACGTACAACACTGGAGTAAGTACAGTGTGGAACAGTCTTAAGATGACAGAGAAATTAAATAAATTCTACAATAGCTATCTTTTTATGCTATCGTTTTCTTATTTTTTGACAATTGACATTAGTTTTATTTATTTCAAGAAGAGCTTGAAACAAAAGACATTCTGCACAGAGATCAAATGAGCATAAGTCCTATTAGTGTCACTGGAGATAAGCATGTAAACTCCACTGTTTTTCTTGAGCTAAGGAAAATGATATATGCGTAGGAGAGTAACACAAACTAGCAGAACAAAGAAAAATCTTAGTTAAAGCCTAAAATGGCACTTCTGCTATGACAAGTTGAGCTTAGACTTAGGAAAGTGAGACCATTCAATATGACATTATCCTTGCATGACTTCGGCATGAAAGGGAGAAGAAAAATCCACAAAACTAACCATGGAGTATCCTGATCTCTTTTATTAGCAAGTTCAAATCTTGTATTTGTAGAGTTAATTTTGCATACCAAGATTTTTTTTTTAAATACCTAGGTAAGGTTTCTGAAAGTTGAAGTAGTGTAAGTGCATATTTATATGCCCTTCCATGTATTCAACAATATAGGTCATAAAGGCTTTACAGAGTCATTGCACAAGTACAGCAATACAAACTTATTTTGCTTTTACCTTATTGTAACAGTGAAGATGTTAATTCTTTAGCCTGTAAATATCTGTCTATCTGTACATAGTAATTTAAATAAATATTATAGACTTAGGATGTTTAAATTTTTTAATAAGAAAAGAACAACATTTTGATTTTCACTGTTTTAGGTTGATAGATCATTACGGTACCTGAGGTGAAACAAAAGTACATTTAACTGTACAGTACAATCTTTTACAAGAAAAATATCTTTAAATTCATTTGCTTTTAGCATAGGTTATATATATTTTTAAAAAATTCTTAAATTTTTTTCCTTTTAATGTAGGCTGAGTTTGGTTCCTCATCAGGACAATGAGAAAATCAGAAAATGCAGGTTAACTGTCCTTTTCTGTGGTACTATTATTCCTCTTGCTTTTCTTCTACCTGCAGCTAGGTATGTTGGTAGTTTATATGTCACAAATTTCTGCATGTCAGTATATTTACATTAAATTTATTAGCAGTAACTCCTGCTAACTTGTACACAGTGCACTCTTGTACACACTGCACAATATGCAGCGCATCAGTCAGCACTCTCTATTTGCTTCAATTATTTATATTCTGATTTGCTTTCTGGTATAGAATCAAGAAGGAAATGAAAAGTCACTATAAAATACATGTATTTGACCAAAGAACCTTACACTGGAAAATATGTGACTGAGTAATTTTCAACTCCCCTGGCACTTAAGGTTTTTATTGTGATGTTGGTCACCTCCCTTATTCCTTTGTACCTTTCTAGTTACTTTCTAACTTTTACCTTTTGATGATAGCTATCTATTTCTAACATTTTCTATGTTTCCCAAGTTGCATACTTAAAAAAATCCTCATTTCTGCTTTTACGCTCACTTACAATTTCATTGGTCTTTTACTATTTTCCTCTTTTACATTTTTTGAGGAATAGAGGCAGTTAATTCTCTTTCCTTTCCTTTCCTGACCCTCGGATTCACTCATGTTTTTCTGCCTAAATTTTTTTTTTCAGTCAATTCCACTCACTATTTTCCTCAGTAATCAAGATATGTTTTCTAAGGAACAAGTATAGCCATTACCAATTGCGTGTCTCCTTATTTATTCCCATGGCATATAATGAAGTCATAACTGCTCCTTCCTATGCAACTACCCTCTTATAGTCCTAGTCATGATGGTGAAATCCAAAATGTTTGGAAGCATCATCATTTGGTTCCCCCCCCGCCACGTTTATGATTTTTTTTTTAAACTTTAAGATTTTTAGAAGTTTTACCAAGTGCAGTAGGCACTGGGTAAGGCTGTCTCTATAAATTACTATTTTAATCATTCAACAGAGAAACTGGGATCAAGTCAAACCG
>VYZW01036739.1:29724-63291 GCA_013401315.1 Balaeniceps rex | reverse complement strand
CCTTCCAACCCAAAGCATTCTATGATTCTATCATTCTATCATTCTAAAAGTAAAGACCCTGGGGGAAAATACTGAGATTTGGCTTTGGTGATACTTTATTTTTGGGAGTAAAAGGTAGATTTTTAGAAAGATGTGAAGATTCTTATTTTGATGTATGTATGTCTGCTGAATGGGATTGCAAAGGATTTTATTGGAAAAAATCACTCCATAGCAAGAGTTGCAGCATACAGTGAGACTGGATAAAGCATTTGTATTTGAATGCCATTCACACAGGGTCAATGTCTGAGATCCATGGCAAGGAAGCTCTGTGGGCAACTGACATCAGAAAGGCTGAAGAAGAGCTAGCTTGGCTTTCTCAGAATCTTTCAATGAGTCTTTCAAATGTGTTTTTGGTTGATGCGAGATTGGTGGAGGGTTGTTTTGGTTGACACATGTCACAACGGAAAATGATAGCAGCACTGCAGAATGGCTATATCAGTGGCTGAGAATAAATTGGTTATTTAATACCAGTACTTGGAAATATTGGTAAAGAGTAGACAATTCAGGATGAGGGCTTAAGTGACTTTGTAGACACAGTCTCAGCAAAGATTCCTCTGATTCCTCTGCTTGTTACTGTCTACACCCTTAACATCATTTTGCAGCTCACATCCCCAGTTGAACCTACTCCTGCTTTCTAAGCCTTCCATGATGACACCAGACTTTGTCCAGGACCTGCCTGGTCTATAGGTTCATAATCTAACATGGTTCATAGCCCAGATCTATAGGTTCATAATCTAACATGGTTGAAAGGAGGCTTTGCAAAGTCCATCCCCAGGCTCCAATGTGAAGCTCCAAAGAGTGACTGATTACCTTCTATGGCCAGTAATTTCATAAGGCACTCTCTGTTGTAGGTTGTAGGCATAATAATTAGTTGGACTGAATTCGGCTGGGCTGATTTATAGTAGGAGAGAACAATAAAGTCTTTTGGCTTTAGCTACGGGGTCATTAGTTTTTTAATCGCCAAGGCAATGCAGGCCTGTCTCTGATAACGGATTTCTTGTTCCCTCTCTCTTTCTATTTGGAAATATCTCATTTGCTAAGTGGCTGTCCCAGTCTTCTTGAAGCTCAGCCAGGTAACAACAGAAGGAGATTATATTAAAGTGTTCATGTTAAAAGGAGGTGCTCAGGGCTAAAACCACTGCCAAGGGCTCGTTCAAACTCAGTTTTAGGGGGTTGATTTATAATGGTGGATGTGTTTGTTCCCCATCCAGAAACCAAACATAAAGCAACATAAATGAAACCCAAAGTGTCTAGTGTCAGAACAGACAATGACAGTCCTCCTACTTCATAGCTAGGAATGAACTGTGTCCATTTGTGAAGAGTGATCCTTACAATAAGGTTATTCATTTGTATTATGGTTTTGTTAAGCAAACTCCTCTCATGGGTTGAAAAATATTTTATACAAAGAGATAGACATATGAATTAGTGTTACTGTTGTAGTCTGAGGGCCTAATGATATATGTAAAGCAAGGTCTGTAAGGAGAGGTAGTGTCTCTGTTAAGAGACTTACTAAGACAGACAACCTTCCAGGCACAGAAATCCTTTTTAAAAGTGACTAAACATATGCTTGTGCCAAAGAGCTTCCTGCCTAGCTATGAGGATATAAGTGGGCAGATGAAGTTGAATGGGACAATGGACTCATCTTAACATGAAGTTGAGGCTATTTATGGCTAGGCTAGGACTGTTAGGGATGTCTTCAGAGCATCACCCACCCCCTGGGAAAGGGGTCCATGCTTTCCTATCAATTGTAATAACATCTACAACATTCGTCTCATTTTGTATTTAACTTTCAGCTCCTGGTGTGGTGAGGATGGTGGAGAACTGTGGCATCCTTCTGCCTTCCTGCACTTGACACCCCAGTGTTCCCACTTTATCTCATGGCTGCCTAGGCTTTAGCCTCCTGTGAAGGATCTGGCAGTGAAAGCTCCAGCAGTGAAGTGTTTGAGAGGAAAATGAGAGACGCAGGAAATAGGGAGCTGCGCTTCTTTTGGGCAAATCAGCTGCCTCTCCCATACAAGTGTTGTGTTAAGGCTCCACTAGTAACACTGAAGGAGCTCACAGTCTCCCATCATCTCTACTCACCTTCAGCAGACTGGACTTGTCTGATTAGGACCAGGCTGTCTGGACAGGATCTTGCAGCAACATACCCTTCCCATGATCACTCTATATTCCATGAAAAAAGAAACCCTCCTTCCCATCATCTTATGTCTCTTCTGTATCAGGGTCTGTGCTGTCTCCTGAAAGTCATTTACTTTTTACTGAGTTCCTGTTTTTCCTTTTTTTTTTTTTTAGTGAGTCCTTTCTGCAGGGTCTGAATGTGAAAGGTCCACTGTTAATAACCATGAATAAAGACTTAGGTTTCCTTGTTGAGTTTTGTCTTTATCAAATTGACACCCATTTTCCTTCTGGAATATTTGTTGAAATAACAATCTTTATTTTTTTTTCTGTCCCATTGTTAGCCTACCACTGTCTATGTTCTTGCAGTTTACTTGCCTTTCTACAGCTGTTCTGACTTTTCTGCTCTGGTTTTCTTCTGCTTCCAGACACCCGAGAGTTAGTTCCTAGGACTGACACAGCCATGTAGATAAACTACGTGTAACTTAATGATCTCCCTGGACCCTCTATTCCTCTTAATCCTTTGTTTTACAGTGTAAGTTTTACCATCTCATTGTTCCATCCAAGCACTTGTTGAAGCCCAAGGTTTAATTCCTTTAAGTATAAGCCATTAGTCTGATGTTAATTTACATTTATATTGTTTTTCCTGCTCAATAAGAGGTAGCCAAAATCAAACCCAAATGAAATTACTTTCATAGCTTGTTCTCTCTAAAGTGGCTTTTCATCAGCCTGCTCCAACTTCATGGCCCTGGTGAAGCGCTCCATGACCCTCTCCCCCTACACATGTTTGCATGAGGGTCTTGTTCAAATTTTCCAGTTACTTTTCAAGGAAAAGCCACCCTGGTAGAAACTGTTGCAGTCCTACTCAGACTGAGTTAAGGCAAAATCTCCCCATCTCCAGCCACCAACCTGTCTCTCATGGCTTACTACTGTTACACATATTCTTGAGCTGCGATCTTCAGTCCTCATTGTCTTCAGTGATAGAATAGAACAGAACAGAACAGAACAGAACAGAATAGAATAGAATAGAATAGAATAGAATAGTTGGAAGGAGCCTATGATGATCATGTAGTCCAAATTCCTGACCACTTCAGGGCAAAGATTAGCCTAACTCTATTCAGCAGGGAAAAGGTGATTTGCATCAGCTTTGCATCATACTGATCACACTCTTTGCTGCTCTGAGCTTGTCACTCAGAGGTGGTCCTTCCTGTGTAAATGGATCCACCTATGTCAGGTACCCTTATTTAGAATACTTTTGATGTGAGTCTAATACTGATCCCACTTGCTGTGGGCTAACCCTGGCAGGCAGCTAACGACCACACAGCCCCTCACTCACTTCCACCCCCGCAGTGGGATGGGGGAAGAGGAAAGGAAGAGTAAAAACAAGAAAACTTGGGGGTCAAGGTAAAAAATAAAAATAATTTAAAAAAAAGTTTAAGTAGTGAAGAATAAGTGGAAGAAGACACAAAGAAAACAACAAAACAATAGATTCAAAGGCCATCACTCACCATCTCCCATGGGTTGACTGACACCCATCTACTTCCCAAGCAAAAGATGGCTAACTAACATAAAAAACCCTCTTTCCCTTTTTTTTGCTGAGCATGTCATTTTATGGCATGGAATACCTCCTTGGTCAGTTAGGGTCTTCTGCCTGCTTGTGTCCCCTCCCAACCTATTGTGCACCCCCCCAATCTATTCCTGGTGAAGGGCGGGGGCAGAGTGAGAAACAGAGAAGGCCTTGACGCTGTGCAAACACTATTCAGCAATAGCTAAAACATTAGTGTGCAATCAGTATTGTTTTGGTTACAAATCTAAAACACGGCACCATATGAACTGTTAAGAAGAAAGTAAACTCTATGCCAGTCAGGCCCAGTACATTATTAAAGAATTTATCATCTCTTCATAATGGACTGATACATAAACAAATAATTTCCCCAGAGACATAGAGTTTGAAATCAGTGTGAAGTAAGCCAAAGGATTTCCAAGCTATGGCAAATAATTTCTGTTACTTTAGGGAAAGACATCTGATAATTGATATAATTTCTACATTTGATGATGAATATACCCAAGTTAATTGTTTCAATACTTAATTACCTTTTTCTAATACAGAAAACATAGCATATGTCTAGCCTGACTTTCTTTAATTTATAATCCTAACTAACCAGATCCTGGCTTTAATTCTGCTCCTGTAGGAAGCTCATCCTGTAAGAGAGCTTTGCTTGATTGTTTGTGAAATGAAGAGAAATGTTAACAGCAGCTGGTGCAAGATACTAGGACTTGTGTTTTCCTGGGCACAGGAAGTTTTATTTTGGAGCTATTACAAAGACTGTTTCACAGAGGGCAACTTTGGCTTGCCAGAGTGTGTGCGCTGGCATTGACCCAGCAATGCACTGTACAATCTGCTTACCTTTGACAACACAGGGATGGTTTACCACCTCACTGGCAAAAGTATTGTAAGTCCTAGAGGATCAGATCAGTGAAGACTGCCACAGAGCAAAAAGGGCAGAGTCCCTTTATTCCAAAAGGGGTTCTTACACTACCAGCTGGCTCAAGAGAAAGTTCAGAGAAGATTATAGATACACCTTTAATGTTCAACCCTCTTTTGTGAATGGTTCATTCAGAACAAATTTTTTTTCAGTAGGTACCAGATGGCATTCAACAGCCCCGGTTTTTCATTCCATGTGTTCAAGTATCAACAATTCACTAGACCCTCATAGCCAAACTGTGCAAGACCAAAGGTCTTACTGGCCCCAGGTTTGAAGTGGATATCCAAGGGGGAGTAAAAAGGGGTGAGTATCCTCATGGTGTTTTTCCCTGAGGTATCTCTCCCAGCCTTCTACTATTTTCACCTTCAGAGTCTTCCTGAGTCACAACCGGTTGTGAAACCTCCTCAGTGGATTTCTCTTCACGAACATGTCTCATCTCACTTTGACACCATGCAGACTTGTGTGCTCAAAATTATTCATCCTGCCTCTGTGGTGCCTAATGCCCCTGTTCAGTCCTGGTTTAACACCCTTCCACCAAAAAAACCCCCACAAACCAAAACCCCAAACCCCCAAACCAACTCCCCCCAAAACCCAACAAACCAAAAACCTGAACCCCAAACCCACAATTGTTTGCACAGGCAAAGCAAAGCAACATGTTTCCTAACTGAGGTCTAGAAAAGCCTGGATCTTTGCAACCCAAGAGGGTTGTTTCATGGAAAGAGAAATATTTAGAGCTGTAGGTGTTTTAAATCAACATCTTAGCACCTTTCAGGAGCTGTATACTTAAGGAGTAGGAAGTGTTATATTACAAAATACAAAATGTCTATTGATGCTGTGCTTTCCCCCCGACCTTGTTCCTTTGAACCAAAGGCCAGATGGTGGCCAGGCTGATGGAGACAAAGAGAGCAGTTCACTTATCTCTCCCCACTGGGTTGCTTTTGAAAATAACAAGCAGTAAGAAGAAACAAATCTTTTCCATTTCAGAGAGAGCATAGAAGAGGCTCCAGTACCACTCAGATGCATGCCAAGAGAGCAAAGGTTGGTGAAGCTTTGACTTTTCCCTTCCCATTTAGTGTCCTATGTGGCCAAAGACACCAAGGAAGATGGCACACAAAGTCTTCATTGATAAGGAACTGTGGCAGTAGCAGATTACTTTTTTTGGGATCAGAGATGGAATTGTACCTCCCTGACAAGATTTACTAATTTGACAGTTCCTGAGCAAAGTTGTAGGTCTGTGCTAGCTTCCCACATACATTTAGCTGGGAATGTAGTAACTATCCTGATACATATAGAGCATAAAAAAAAAAAAGCCACCCAACAAATATTATGAGTGAGAAGGAGGTATTGCTAAGATCTGATCAGCTCCATGGCTTTTTCTGGCTGAGGAACTTGATTCCAGTGGAAGAGATTATGATCATGGTGAGCCTTCAAGGAAAAGAGCAAGTAATCAAATGGGCTGAAACAGAAGAAGCATCTCCAAAGTCCTTGTCCATTTTTTTTCAAAGGCTTTGGAATATTATGGCAGTTCTCAGGAGTTTTTAAATAGTTTCACTCAGATTTAAATAGTTGTTTCACTTTTACTCTCTTGAGAGCTCTGCTATTGCCTCTTGCTAGCTTCCTAAGGTCAAGTCTCTGGCACTTTGGATCCTGTGGTACTGTTCCAAAACAAAAGCAGCCATATAAGCTGATTTCACTCCATCTTGCATGTAGATGTTTTCCACCTGCTTTGCACCTCTTCCAGCCTTACCATCTCTTTCATACTGTGTTGTTAGCTTGTGTTTCTCTGGGGTATTTTTGCATGTTTGAGTACTGATGAAACTTGTGAGCTTTTGTTTAGGATGACTGCAAAAGGTATTATGCTCAAGAGACCAGCAAAGGCAAAATGAATACCTTTTTTCCACTGTTCCTTATTGGGCTGCCCAGCCCCCTGAGTTGGAGGACCATAAGTGTGGGAACAGTGACTTTCCATTTGTGGACAATGAAATTGTAAGGGACCAGCTGTATCAGCTGAATGTTCACAAGTGCATGGGGCCTGATGGGATTCATCCCAGAGTTCTGAAGGAGCTAGCAGATGTTATGGCAGGACCCCTCTCTATCATCTATCAAAGGTCTCAGGAGTCTGGGCAGGTGTTTGCTGACTGGAAGCTAGCCAGTGTTATTCCAATCTACAAAAAGGGCATGAGGGAAGACCCAGGGAACTACAGACCTGTTAGTCTAACCTCAGTTCCTGGAAAAATTATGGAGAAGATTATACTGGGTACTACTGAAAGGTGTTTAAAGAATAATGCAAACATCACTGGAACAGGTTGCCCAGAGAGGTAGTGGAGGCCCCATCCCTGGAAACATTCAAGGTCAGGTTGGATGGGGCTCTGAGCAACCTGATCTAGTTGATGATGTCCCTGCTCAGTGCAGGGGGGTTGGACTAGATGACCTCTAAAGGTCCCTTCCAACCCAAAGCATTCTATGATTCTATGATTCTATGATCAGGCACAGTCAACATGGGTTCACAAAAGGAAAGTCCTGTTTAACTGATTTTANCAACAAATATTATGAGTGAGAAGGAGGTATTGCTAAGATCTGATCAGCTCCATGGCTTTTTCTGGCTGAGGAACTTGATTCCAGTGGAAGAGATTATGATCATGGTGAGCCTTCAAGGAAAAGAGCAAGTAATCAAATGGGCTGAAACAGAAGAAGCATCTCCAAAGTCCTTGTCCATTTTTTTTCAAAGGCTTTGGAATATTATGGCAGTTCTCAGGAGTTTTTAAATAGTTTCACTCAGATTTAAATAGTTGTTTCACTTTTACTCTCTTGAGAGCTCTGCTATTGCCTCTTGCTAGCTTCCTAAGGTCAAGTCTCTGGCACTTTGGATCCTGTGGTACTGTTCCAAAACAAAAGCAGCCATATAAGCTGATTTCACTCCATCTTGCATGTAGATGTTTTCCACCTGCTTTGCACCTCTTCCAGCCTTACCATCTCTTTCATACTGTGTTGTTAGCTTGTGTTTCTCTGGGGTATTTTTGCATGTTTGAGTACTGATGAAACTTGTGAGCTTTTGTTTAGGATGACTGCAAAAGGTATTATGCTCAAGAGACCAGCAAAGGCAAAATGAATACCTTTTTTCCACTGTTCCTTATTGGGCTGCCCAGCCCCCTGAGTTGGAGGACCATAAGTGTGGGAACAGTGACTTTCCATTTGTGGACAATGAAATTGTAAGGGACCAGCTGTATCAGCTGAATGTTCACAAGTGCATGGGGCCTGATGGGATTCATCCCAGAGTTCTGAAGGAGCTAGCAGATGTTATGGCAGGACCCCTCTCTATCATCTATCAAAGGTCTCAGGAGTCTGGGCAGGTGTTTGCTGACTGGAAGCTAGCCAGTGTTATTCCAATCTACAAAAAGGGCATGAGGGAAGACCCAGGGAACTACAGACCTGTTAGTCTAACCTCAGTTCCTGGAAAAATTATGGAGAAGATTATACTGGGTACTACTGAAAGGTGTTTAAAGAATAATGCAAACATCACTGGAACAGGTTGCCCAGAGAGGTAGTGGAGGCCCCATCCCTGGAAACATTCAAGGTCAGGTTGGATGGGGCTCTGAGCAACCTGATCTAGTTGATGATGTCCCTGCTCAGTGCAGGGGGGTTGGACTAGATGACCTCTAAAGGTCCCTTCCAACCCAAAGCATTCTATGATTCTATGATTCTATGATCAGGCACAGTCAACATGGGTTCACAAAAGGAAAGTCCTGTTTAACTGATTTTATATCCTTCTGTGATAGGGTGACCCGCCTAGTGGATGAAGGGAAGGCAGTGCATGTAGTTTTTCTGGATTTTAGCAAGGCTTTTGATGCTGTCCCTAACAGCATCATTTTGGACAAGTTGTCCAACTGTGGGATGAGTGGGTTCACGGTGTGCTGGGTGAAGAACTGGCTGATGAGCAGAGCTCAAAGGGTTGTAGTGAATGGGGCTACATCTGGCTGGTCACCAGCGGTGTTCCTCAGGGTTCAATTCTAGGGCCAGTTCTGTTCAATGTATTTATCAATGGTCTGGATGCAGTAGTTGAATGCACCATTAGCAAGTTCACTGATGATACCAAACAGGGAGGTGCTGTTGACTCTCTTGAGGAACAGAAGACCTTGCAGAAGGATCTAGACAGATTGGAGCATTGGACTATGATTAATGGGATGAAATTTAACAAGTCCAAATGCTGGATTCTGCACCTCGGACGGAGTAATGCCAGGAACAAGTATAAATTGGGAGAAGACTGACCGGGGAGCAGCCCTGCAGAAAGGGATCTAGGGGTGCCGGTCGACAGCAGGCTCAATAGGAGTCAGAAGTGTGTCCTGGCAGCCAAGAGGGCAAACCGCATCCTGGGGTGCATCAAACACAGCATAACCAGCCGGTCAAAAGAGATGATTATCCCGCTGTATTCAGCGTTGGTGCGGCCTCACCTTGAGTACTGTGTGCAGTTCTGGGCCCCACAATTGAAGAAGGATGTGAAGGTTCTTGAATGCATCCAGAGGAGGGCAACAAAGCTGGCGAAAGGGCTGGAAGGCATGGCCTATATGAGGAGCAGCTAAGGACTTTGGGCTTGTCTAGCTTGGAGAAAAGGAGGCTGAGGGGCAACCTCATTGCTTCCTGAGGAGAAGGGAAGTGGGGAGGGAGGTGCTGATCTCTTCTCCCTGGGATCCAGTGATAAGACACATGGGAATGGTTCAAAGCTGCACCAGGGGAGGTTCAGACTGAACATTAGGAAGCATTTCTTTACCAAGAGGGTGGTCAAACACTGGGACAGGCTTCATAGAGAGGTGATCAATGCCCCATGCTTGTCAGTGTTTAAGAGGCATTTGGACAATGCCCTTAATAACATGCCTTAACTTTTGGTCAGTCCTGAATTCGTCAGGCAGTCGGACTAGATGATCGCTGTATGTCCCTTCCAACTGAAACAGTCTATTCTATTCTATCTGATGTATTTAGGATTCACTGGAGACCTGCAAAGAAATGCGCTTCTTCGAGGAATGGTAAACACGCCTGGAAACAGTAGTAGAGATCATATAATCTTATAGGGAAATAGGCATTTCCTTTCTTACTCCTGAACTTCCTTCTCTCTCTCCTCTCCTTAGTTACATCTAGAGGAAGAAAACACATTGATAGTTAAGTGGTTAAGATTGGTGATAACTTCCTATCTACAGGAAGCTAGTGAACCATACATTGCTCTATTCTGACCTCAAAGGTGTCTACTATATTGAATGAACAAATACTTCAACTGTGCCTATCCACCTAGGTGTCCAATCACATAATAAATCTCTCTCCTACCTACTTTACTTCATTGAGGATAGAATTGATAACTATGACATAGCTGTTTGTAAGAAGTATTTGGTGGAGGTGTTGCTTGATTCTTTATAGTTTTCAAACTAGTGGTATATGAACTATAGCTCTGTATTCAGCACACTTTCAGGAACAGGCTCTGAAATAATTTGTCAGCTTTGACAAAGGTACTGAGGATGAATTCGATCAGAGCTGATGAGACCAGCACATATCTAAAGATTAGGTTACAGCTATGCGTCTGGGTTTCTTTGAGATCTGGTTCCTGAACATTTTTAAGAGCAATACTCTTTCAGTAAGCCAAACAGTTTGGAATTTGCCTTAGCTCTATGAAAGCACAGTGAAGACTCTCTATGCAAAAAAGCTGTAGTCTTTCAAAATAATGAATACGACTTCTCGCTTTCTCTGGCAAAAGCATCAAAAGCAAACTTCTATTTCTAGCATCTGTATTTAATAAAGAGTAGTATGAAGCTGTAATTCCTGAACTGAGAGCTTTCTATATTTTCTTTTCTTTGATTTTCTAAAAGATAGAAAATACTCTCTTAGTTTGCCAAACCTGTCCTGCAGGGCTTAGCTCAGGAACTAATTTGCCTATCAGTCACTCAGCCAACTCTATATTTGTATTTTCAATGGAGACTTGATTACATAGACTCAGTGTGGGGTAGATGGTGTCTGGCTCTCAGTGATATACTTGGAAGGATTCTGTGTATGAAAGTATATTTAGTGGGTGAAGAAGTGAAAAAGCATGATTTAATTCCATCCTTGTTTGATTCAATGTTTGAGTAAAATGGTAGGAAGTGTTGACTGCAGATCAACACAAGCTTTGCTATCCTGGAAAATGCCATTTAATTTGTCCTACTCTGCTCCCTTGGACATAAAGGACTATATTACAACAGTAACTGTGTTTTTATATCAAAAAAACACTGCTTATTTTCGTTATCCAGTGATCAATGGTCAAAATGATTTTAGAGGAGAAATCATGGCATTAGGATTCTGCATCTGGGGTTTATTGCCTCACCAGAAACAATAGACTTGGTTAGCTTTTCCCAGTGAGACGGAAACCTGACTTCCTGACAAATGCCTGCAAATGTTTAGACTGAACCAGTGTGCCTGAAAATGGGGGGTTTGGTCATACTTGGTACTAAAAGAAAATGGTGTGTTATACTACCGCACATCCCTTTGCTTTGAATATTATTCATTATATTTGTGGATTCAGTTGGTCTCTTTAGTTCCCCTCTTTTGTTTTCCAAATGTCTAAAAGAGAATTGTCTAGAGAGCCAACCTTACTTACTCCACGTGACTCCTATTTATCAACAAATTCAGTTGTTTTGATATGTCCTGCAAAACATAAATTTTCCTTGGAGGGAAAGACTTCACAGGTAATTGGCAAAGTATGAAGTTTGACTATAGCCCATGTAAGGTAGACCTGTAATGGTAAAGGCTGTCCTGAGGACAAAGCGGATTGCTCTTGTGTTTTCTGTGGCTTAGGAAGAAAATTGGGGAGATATGCAGCCTCTGATTTATGAACAATAAGGCTGAAAAGGCTCATCACAGCTATTTAACCCAAACCTTCCCTAAGGGCAGATGGCAGAATCTTGCACCATATTTATATTACAGCCCATCTTTCTGTAACATATCAAGTCTTACTTTTAGGATCTGAGTGTCAGTAAGGCCTATACTTTTTCTTATAAAACATGCAATGTTTGTGCATCATGGCAAAGGAATTATTTGAAGGAGAATAATAAGGTAGCCCACTGCATGTTTCTGGAAGGTTGCTTGAATGCAGGAACACCAGGGCAAGATGAGAAAACAACATTTGAAAACTTCAGTGAGCTGTGGTTCTTACTAATGCTGAATGAGGGATGAAGTGAGGAAGTACACAAAGTGAGGTGAAAGGTTAGTGTTCGAACTGTTTTTGGCAATGGAAGACAGGTAAAGGGTTACTGAAACAGAAAATAATTCCAGGGCAGACTAGGAAAATGCCCTTTGAAACATCATGCCAAATAGACAATGAGCATGGCAAGACTGCATTCATCAAGGCCAGGGAAAAGGCTGTTGCTAGTCAGAGAGTGAGATAAGGAGAGCCAGGGGATGAGTTTTAGGTATGTGCAGAGATAGCAAAGTTTCTGTGGAATGACCCTGCCAACGTACAAGCTATATGTAAGGACCTAGACGTTTTCATTTAAGTTTAAGGTCTTGCAAGATTAAACTTTATGTTGCAGGCAGAGTAAAGATTAAATCCATAGTGATCAAGAAAAGAAAGGAGGTCAACTTTTTAGGGGGAGCTTGGCCATAATTCAACAGAAGCTCTAGAGCTGGCGATGCTGTGTGTTGTCATGGTATTAATTTAATATAGAGTAGTGCATACAGAAAACCTCTTTCTTAATGTATTTTATTATTTTCATTTTTTACCCAAAAATATCTTTGGAAGGGAGGCTGAAAAAAAATTTTCACTAAATGTTGTCAAACGTGATGTTTGTAATTAAAACCAGTAAAAACCAAACAAACCTAATCCCCATATAATCAAACACAGACTTTTACAATAGCTGTTTTCCTACCAGTTCAAATCAACAGTTAGTAGATTTGTGGGGAGCATGCAACAGGAAAAGAAAATTTTGGCTTTCACACAACAATGCCTAGGAGTCACGGAGAACACTGGGTGCAGGGCGAGGATCTTCTAATCAGTCAATGGAAGTGTTCAGTATCTCAGGAAAACAAAGATGCCTTGATACCTCTATTTCTTTCAGAGCAATTGGAACCAGACTTCATGTTATAGAAGAAAAACTAAAATTTAAAGTCATGGTGGCAGAGCTGTAAAGAATTCCATGTAATGATCTCATCTACAGACAGAAAGCCAAGATGATCTTCCCAAATAACATTCCTCTGCTAGCTGAAATACTGGTGTGAGAGACCCATAATGATTCTTTTAATGTATTTTCAGGCAAGACATTATTGCTGTATTAAGTCCCTTAACACAGAGCCAAGGGCTGAGACTGCAACTCAAGAAGTGTTTAATAGCTTTTTTATTATAGCCCATGTGCATTGGCTGGCACAAACTCTCTCAGATGGATTGTATTCAAAGCTGCCACAGGCATAGCCGTGCTAGAATAAGGTGCATTCTGCAATTTAGCTATGGCCTGATCTGTACTGAACAGTTTCCTCTGCAGTTGGCAGTGTTAAATGCTCTGTCATTACTCCGAAAGAGCAGCTTTTGTCTCTCAGATGATCAGGACAATCACATTTTTGTAATGAGAATATGTTTACAATGACTTTGTTTTTCTTATCTCTGACTACTGTGTTGTGTTGTATTGATAGTGGTGTTAGGAAAACGTCTACTGACTTGTGGAGAATGCAGAAAGATTTTATGGGACAAAGGCAGTCACTTGTCTAAGTAGAGTAAGGTAGCTCAGCAAAGTAAGTCCAGACAAAGATACTAGTCGTGGTGCTGCAGGAAGCACTCATGCTTGGTGGTTGAAAAATCAGTCCTCTGGGTTGCAAAAATTTTCAGGAAAGCATTTACAGGCTTCCTTTTGTGTCTGGCTGAATGCTTATGAACCAGCTGGTCTAGCTGGTGAACTTTTCTCTTGATAACTGAAGCAAATGGAGTTTAACAGTTACATCCCCTTCCCTTCCTCTTTTCCCTTTGCTATTCCATAAAGATTTGCTCCGGGAAGACTAACAAGTCTCCCTCTTATCAAATTGCACGTGCATTGATATTGGCGTATTCGGGAGACTGGGTGTAACAAAGATGCTCTGCTGCACATGGTCTTTTCCTACATAGCTCTCACTGACATTTTGGTAGGCTTGGTTTTGTGCTCTCAGTGCAAGGCCCCAGAAAATGCAAGTGCTTCTTACCTACTGTAAGAAAGATTAAAATCCTTGCAGCTGTTCGCATTGAACTCTTCATAGAATTTCAGAATCTTTCTGAAAAGGCTGCAGGAAGCAAAATTAGCGATGAACATTTTTGCAGCCAGATTGGGAAATTGTTGCAGTGTTGTAAGAAGATAAAATTCTCAATTTTGTTATTAAGAAAACCACAATTTTTAACGGGAATTTAAAAATTCAGATTATATTGATGTGCTCTATCAAATCTATTTAGAAGTTTTGAAACACTTATTTAAAAGATCTTAAAATTTTTGTCTTTGTTTCTTCCCTGGCCTCCTACTCTGCCACATACCTCTGAAAACCCAATGCTGTAGGTTTGTGTTGTCTCAAACATTTGTACTTGTGTGCATTTTCTCTCTAGAAAAGATTAGTAAAACATGCATAGGGTTTGAATATATTTACTGAAGTAGAGGTGCAAATGAATAACCCAAGTAACCTAAGAAGTTAATAACATTAATTGAGCCCTGTCCCAAAAGAGGGAAAGGGATCCTGATCATTGCTTTGCTGATGGTAGAACTGAGAGCATGAAGAATGGTGCTTGTCACTTCAGACTCTACTGTGATATAAGCAAAGAAGCAACCACATGACATGCTGGTGAAAAGGTCAAAGCTAGAACTTCTCTCCTGTTTGTTTATCTTTCTATGGCTGGAAGGTGGTTTGAGCTTGTTTCTTGGATACTTCAGAATATCCTGGCCCTTCTTCTCCATCTTCTCCTAAATGCTTTGTTTTTACCTGCCTGCATATGGAAGATTATTTATTGCTTTAATTTCCGTGGTATGTGGTTGCTGTGTTTTGCTTCAGACAATATCCTGTGGCTTTTGCTAGCTTTCACTTTGGATACCTCCTTGTGTTCATTGTGGTATCTTTATTTTCATATCTGCTGATGAAATATGTTGTCTTGAAGGTTCCTTAGGGAGTTTTCCGTGCCCTCCCCCTCATTTCACTTTTTATTGATGTTTTATATTCCCAATGAGATTTGATACCCAAGGACCTCTATCTGTCTGTGTTAATTTATTGTCTCTCAGCCCTGAGCATCCTAATAGCGCCACATGCCATATTAGCAACTTTCGGAGATCTTGGCTTGAAACTTGAATTCTGTGAATTTGCATGAGTGTGTGATTATATTCTTATCTAACAAGGGGGTGAGAAAATATTTTACTTTTTAGCAAGACCATACTGATGATCAGATTTGTTCTTCTGTAGTGCCTGAAGGCTTAGGATAGTAGTGGTACTGTGTAGCTTTCCAAGGACAGTCTGGCTTGTAGGCCATATTTGCAATAGGGATACGCTTGCCATTTGATCAGGCTGATGGAAAAAAAAAAAGAGCTAGGAGAAGAGACTAAATTTTCATTTTTTTTCCTATGAAGATTAATTTCTCTTGGTTCTTTTTGGTGATGAGAAGTGTATGTTTATGCGCAGTTATACAGCAGGACTTCCATAATTACAATTTAGCTCTGCTGGCTTACATTGAAAACTATCTATCCCTCCCCTGTGTCTTAATATTGCCTTCTAATGGGCTTACATCCCTGTTGGAGGGTTTGTCTTCTCCCATGTGGATAAATTCTGCTGAGAATGTGGTGAGACTTATTGCTAGTGCCCTGCTGCAGAGACTTATGGCATGTCCCAAAGATCCCATTCTTCTAAGAGTCTTCCATCAGATTGCAGTTGAAATGAGCAAAGGAGCAAACAATTTAACAACAAAAGAAATTATGGTTTCTTTATTTTTTGTTGATGGAGATCTTTTGCCTTACTCTGGAGCAGATCATGCCTGGGCTCACAACTTCTGTCACTAAACTGATTGCTGTAGAGTGTTTGGTATCTCTGAAAGATTTTTGAGGCAGACCTAACCACTTGAAGTGTCCTTCCCAAATTATTTAAAGAATAATTATTACTTAAAGAATAATTATTATTTAAAGAATAAGACACAGAGGAAACTCCATATTCCAATATCAGTACCACCTAGCAGGAGATAGCACCAAATGTTACTACAGCATTGCAATATAGGTGCTCTGAATACTCTAAATATATTACATTTTGAGGTTTAGCTTTGAGTACTTCCTCACTGTTTCCTTTCACTTCCACAAATGAACCCCTTCACATCTCTAAAAGGATCTCTATTGCATCCACACTAGCTATCTAGCTATTGGTATTTCAGGAACTTTATACTTGGAAAAAAAAAATTAGAACTATGCAGAGAGGAAATGAAAACAGAAATCAAGACTAATTTTGTGCTCTGCCCCTGGCAGTCAGCCTTTGCTTCCCACCTTTCTCTCTTTCCACGAGTGTCTCGAATGGTTGTTCCTCTTGCAGGGTCTGCCAAGCTTGCTAAGCCCGGTTAAAACTCCAAGTTTGAAATGGCTTGTTCTTTCCTTAGAAGCTATGCCACCAAGCAGCTAGCGAAAATGAAGCTCTTCACTTTGTACACTGTCTGAGGGACACTCATTAATGGCCAGATTTTGGAGGGCCACACCCCCACATACTCTGGCTGAAACTGCTGGAGGAGGTATAGCTGCCCCGCATACCTGAGAAATACAGTCCTCTTTCAGTTCCAACGACTGCTGTCAAATTAAACTGCACAGTGCTGTCTAAAGGCACTGTCCAAAATACAATCCTAAGAGAAAGAGATTAGAAAAGGGGGGTGGGTGGGAAATCACTCCTTTTCTTCCATCGGTTTCTATTATACATGTTCAGCAGTATGCTGATGAGTGGCAGATTCATTGATTCTTTTGCATAGCTCAGGCTTTCATGCAGAAGGGGGAAGATACTTCAAAAGCCAGATAATGTGATTATGAAAGCATAAAGAGTATCAGAGAGAGTACGTAAAGACAGAAGTAGAACTCAGTGTGGTAACTTGTTTTTTTTAAGGAGGCTGAATTTTAAGCAGTTTCCTTTGACCTGGACGAGGGGATTGAGTGTACCCTCAGCAAGTTTGCAGATGACACTAAGCTGGGTGGAAGTGTTGATCTGCTTGAGGGTAGGAAGGCTCTACAGAGGGACCTGGACACGCTGGACCAATGGGCTGTGACCAATTGTATGAGATTCAACAAGGCCAAGTGCCGGGTCCTGTACTTGGGCCACAACAACCCCATGCAATGCTACAGGCTTGGGGATGAGTGGCTGGAAAGCTGCTTGGCAGAGAGGGATCTGGGGGTGTTGGTCGACAGCCAACTGAATATGAGCCAGCAGTGTGCCCAGGTGGCCAAGAAGGTCAACAGCATCCTGGCTTGTATCAGAAATAGTGTGACCAGCAGGACCGGGGAAGTCATCCTTCCCCTGTACTTGGCACTGGTGAGACCGCATCTGAAGTACTGTGTTCAGTTTTGGGCCCCTCACTACCAGAAAGATATTGAGTTGCTGGACCGTGCCCAGAGAAGGGCAACGAAGCTGGTGAAGGGTCTGGAGCACAAGTCTTATGAGGAGCAGCTGAGGGACCTGGGGTTGTTTAGCCTGGAGAAGAGGAGGCTGAGGGGAGACCTTATCACTCTCTACAACTACCTGAGAGGAGGTTGTAGTGAGGTGGGTGTTGGTCTCTTCTCCCAAGTAGCAAGTGATAGGACAAGAGGAAATGGCCTCAAGTTGTGCCAGGGGAGGTTTAGATTAGATATTAGGAAAAACTTCTTCACGGAGAGGGTTGTCAAGTATTGGAACAGGCTGCCCAGGGAAGTGGTCGAGTCCCCATCCCTGGAGGTATTTAAAAGATGGGCTGACAAGGCTCTTGGGGACATGGTTTAGTAGCAGACAGGTACAGTTGGACTCGATGATCTTAAAGGTCTTTTCCAACCAAATGATTCTATGATTCTGTGATTCTTTTACGCCCACTGCAACTGGAATCACAGTTGCTGTTGAGAATATTGGAAAGAAACTTTTATATGTATATAAATGTATAAACAATCTATTTTACTTTCTTGAAAGACATCTCAAACAGTCATTTGCTCCAAAGTGGGATGGTCATCATTTTTTTGAGTGAAAAATGTGACTACTTTTACAATTTTAACTGCTTCAGAATATTTCATTGAACCAAAAACCCCAACTAGTTCTGGTTTTGTCACCTGCAATTTTAAACAGCAAAGCAGAAAACACATTGTGATATATAGGCACTGTGCTGGAGGCTACTGAGAAAAAAGTGCATCTTTACTTGAGATACTATGTGCAGAACTGATGCTTTATCTCAAAAAGGATGTTTCAGACCTCAGATGAATTCAAAGAAGAGTGATGACTCTAATAGAGTGCTGGGAGAGGTCTCCTCTGAAGCAAAGCTGTGAAGTTTAACACTATAAACCAAAAAAAATATTAAAAACTCTAGAGGAAGTAGATCAAGAGCTTCTGTGTTTTCCCTACATCTGAACATTTGGAGCAAAGCACGGTCAATGAAACTAAATAGTGTTTATTTGTGATTAAGGTGTGCAAACTCCTGAGAACAGCAGTGAAGGTGAATTAGAAATGGATTAGATGTTTGTACATGGATGACAAGAGACTCAGTGATGTTGGTGGTAAATGTTTTGGAGTGGATCATAAATCTTGTGCTTTGGCATCCAGAAGAGTGATAAAGATGAGGTGAGATGGATCAGATTTCCCCCTTGTGGGTTTTAAGTGTGCCGTCCCTTGAAACCTCTAATACCAGGGAGATACAACATACTGTAATAAACAGACGACTTCTCTGATCCAGGACGGTGATCTGGGATACCAGGAAATAGTGACTTAGGCTTTCAGCTAAGAGTTTGAACATGATTGAGCAAACCGTGGGAATTAAGTATGTACTTGAACTTAAACACTTGTCTAAATGTGTTGCTGTATAGGAGTATGTTTACTGTCAAGAAAATCTTCCTCTTCATAAAGTTACAGGAAAAAGCTGTACAAATGAATGAAGTCAGTATGAATTTGAAGTTTTCCACTGAATGTTTTAAAGTTTTTCTTTATCTAGTGCATATTCAGTCCTAATACTTTTAGTGAATATTGCAGGCATGCCTCAAGTTTCTTCTGCTTAGCAAAACGCTTTCACTGCTGCAATGGCCTCTCCATCACAACTGGCAGGCCTTATGCTTAATTTTTTTGTTACAATGGTGCACAAATTCAGGAGCTGCATTCTAAATAGATCTGTGCACCGTAAGCATATGTATGTACCAAAACAAAACTGTCAAGTGTCTTGTGAATACCTGTTGCTCTTTTGGTTGGAATGAAAAACTTCATATCCTGGCAACCTAATCTAAGGGGGGGGGGGTGTGTGTCTAATTTACTGTAATTAATCCTGCTGACCCACCTCTATTTCTATGTGTGTTGTCTTTATGAAAATATCGATGATCAATGAGAAAGCTCAGGTTTCCAATTAACCTAGCAGGCATCTTGTTTTGTACTGTGGGGATTCTGTGGGACTGTAAAGAGTAGTTAATCTCTGCACTTGGTTTATATGTATATTTTGAGACACATAGGGTTTCTTTTCCTGTTCATACAGCATTTAATACAACACAGTTACAGGCTCAACAATGTACAAGTACACCTATACCCTTTCTCTAGGAAAGTATAAAGAGGAGGCAATACATAAGAGGTGTTGTGTTGTTGAAAGTATATTTCTGGATGGACAATGCATTTCTCTGATACTTTATTGTTTAATTTCAACTTCAAGTAAATATTGTGGACAAGAAAAATTCCTTGATGTGTTTTTGCTCAAGAGCAAGTTGTATGCTCCCTTTTTAATGCATTCACAAAGGGAATGGTAGCAGTGTTGTTTCAGCCTTTTCCAGCATCTAAATCTTGCTAAATAATTCAATAAAAATGCTAGCTACAGTGAATAGTAATTAGGTTTATGAAAGAAAGAGCGGTTACTTCAGGTAAAAGAGTGAGGGCCCCTATTTCTTACATTGCCCAGGCAAACGTCCATCGCTGTTCACTGTTAACATAACTGCAGGTCACACTTGTTTCATACAAATCAAGCAGTGCAATTCCGGTTTGAGAAAGTTAAGGCCAGAATATATCCTTGTGCTTTTTAGTACAGCTGCTAAATTTTACACAGTTAGCCTGTGCTTGGTCCTGAAGTTAGCTGAAATTTCAACTGCAATTGCACCGGAACATGAGATTTACCATGGCTGGCTTTTAGAAAGATTAATCTCTGCCCTATCTCCAGGTATTAGCCAACCTTTTCCAGTTTAGATGACCAGGGTGTTCAGATCAACTAATCAAATTGTCCAACTAGACCACACCAAGTGCTCTGTGCACCCTGTTAAGCATTTAAACACAGATAGAAAATATTTAAAGGAACAAACTTTATAAGAAGTTTCCAAACTTCTCATTGACAGACTCTGATATGAGTTTGATATTCAACCATCTACCACTCTGTCCATTCACTTCAGTAAGATTTCCCTGGTTTATAGTACCTCATATGCCGCCCAGTTTCTTTGACTGTTTTGAGTAGTTCACAAATTTTCAAAGTATGCTCTGTTGTCAAACACCTTCTGCTGCTGTGGGTCTTCTGCTTGCTTAGGGGGTCAGAGGAGGTGAACATAGTCAAATAAATTTTTTGTACCAAAATAATTGGATGAATTCTATTTAGTCTGTCTCATAAGAATCCTTTCAATTTGATGAAGTTCTGCTTTTCAAGGGATAATAGTCCATAAAAAGACCCTTTTTTCCCATTGAAAAGGTTAAATAAATAATGAAAGGAATGAGAAATACTACACTACACTCTAACATTATGCAATCAGCGTGGCTGATGCGATTTATCAGTCTTTTACAACTTCTGTAGAGTGGGAGAAACGATTTTTTAGGTATGTCTTATTTTTATGACACGCATCAATGTAGGTTCACTAAATATGTAGAAAAAGCCCACCAGTCACAGAAATCTTCTGTTTGCTTCTTTCCGTCCTTATTTTCCACCAGGGTTCCCCGCATGGGGACTATGCCCTCCTGCTTCCCTTTGCTCCACTAAGCCAGCAGCCCAGAGTTATATGCCCGCAAGGAACACAACTGTTTTCCTTGCTATACGCTTAATATTTAATATGTAACATTCAGCTCTGTGTTCTAAGTTAAATTGTTCAATAGACTATGTATTATTCAATAAGGGAAACTTAGAATGTTAAATAATCCATCTATACGAATGGGCCTGATTACATAACATTTCCTTGCTTTATTGTGGCTTCATTATTACTTTTAATTCTTTCATTATTTGATTAAGTTGAAAGCGAAGAAGTTTGCCATCCAGGACACTTCTAGCATTGACCTCCTTTCTTCTAGATAAGTACAAATGCGCAGCTAGTACCTAGCCCGAGTGCGTAATGCATGCAAAATTAATAGATGGGCAAAATCTGTTTGAGTGTTACAAAACCAGGACAAATGAATGTGCTGGGCTTGTTTTTTTCCCTTCCATATAGTTTCTTACAGAGGTTTAGAGGTATTTTTGCAGAGTATTCTTTTATTAAAGAGGGTGGAGAATTCATACTTGCTGGCACATGTGAATTACTTATGCAATCCCAACTCCTATTATTATTTATCTCACAATAACAACAGGAGTCCCCACCAGACTGATTTTCTGTGCAAGCACATACTAAGACTAAGGTATCTTCAGTGAACCACAGAGCTCACAACTGAGTCTGGAGAAAGGCCAAAGAACAGCAGCACAGATTTTCTGTGTTTTATTTATTGAGCAGGGATTCAAGTATGAAAAAAATCTGGGGCCAGTTTTGCCAAGGTGTTTGGTTGCCTCACTTCCATTTAAATGAGTGTGAATTAAGTGCCAAATTGCCGGTTAAAATACTGGCTGACAGTGACAACTAAAAAAATTATATCAGGTCTTGGCTGGAGGCATAAATTGCCCTCAAGTTTGCTGATACCCATTCCAAAATAAGGCTATTTTTTAGCACAAACACTAGAATCATTTGGTGGTTGATAAATAATACCAACAACCCCACCCCCAGTGCGAACCTAGAGCTGCTATGAAACGATTCCTCAAGACGTAGGAGACATGGCTGTTAGCACTTATCCTATCTTCCTGCAGCAGCAGAAATTCAATCTAACAAATCCCCTCTGAGATCTGAGGAAGAAGATGATGTCTAGTAGTATCAAGAGAAGCAATTTTTCCCCTCTCTTCAGTCCGTGACAAACCTTATCAATCTTGCCTGGGCAAAACTACAGTTCTTGGATTGTTAGAAATCATCTTGTAATTTTCCAACCAAAGTCTATTTCTGAACATTATATATCCAGTTGATCTCGTGCCAGCATGATACTTAAAGTTAGCTAACTATTCCACTATCTTGACGTTCATCCTTTACAAGCATGAGTCACCATATTCTCCCTCAACCTTTATATTCGTATGCCAAGTCGAGCTTTTCATATCCTTGTTCCCTGATGATCTTAGTTGATCTTTTTTGTTCCTCTTTCCATTTACGTTCTTTTCTCTTGAAAACAGGTGTTTAGACATATAAATATAATTCCGTTTGACACCACACGAGGCTTTTTTACAACTGTATGGGTAATTCCTTGCCTGTACTAAACCAAATTCAGAATACCTTGCCATTTGTACCTGTACCTTGTTGGTTTTGTCCTTATTAGCATATGATTTAGTATCCCTTCACATTTAGGTCATTCGATGGCGTTCTGTTTTTCCACACAGACATGTAACAATAACATCCCTGCTGAATTAAAAGCAAATAAATATATCCGAATAGCAGGTATCTGCCCAGGTGCTGGCAGCGGGGCTGCAGGGCGGCCTCTGTGAGGAGAGGCTGGGGCTGCCCCATGCCAGACACAGCCGGTTCCAGCTGGTCCCAGAGGGCTCCAGCGGCCCCACCACAGGACACAGCTGAGCCCCTCAGCCAAGCTGGGGGCACCGGGGGGAAAACAGGTTTCAGAAAGGGCAAAAGGCGGCACAGGCAGAGGAGGAGGAAGCCCAGGAGGGAGCAGCAGCAGCCCCAGGCCGGAGGAGGAGGAGGGCAGGAGGTGCTGCAGGCCCGCAGCAGGGATCCCCTGCAGCCCTGCAGAGACCCCGCTGGAGCAGAGACCCACCCTGCAGCCCGGGGAGGGCCCCACGCCGCAGCAGGGGGAGATTTCCTGCAGGAGCTGCGGCCGTGGAGAGCCCAGGCGGGAGCAGGTTGTCCCTGAAGGACTGCAGCCCGGGGAAGGGCCCGCGCTGGAGCAGGGAGACGTGTGAGGAGGGAGGAGCGGCCGAGAGGGGCTGGGATGGACTGACCGCAACCCCCATGTCCACCCCTGTGCCCCTGGGGGGAGAGGAGTCGGGAATGAAGGGGTGAAGGTGGGAATGGGGAAAAAAGGGTGGAGGGTGGGGGAAAGGTGTTTTAGTTTTTGTCTTAGTTTCTCACCATCCAAATCTACTTTAATTGGCAATAAATCAAATTAATTTTCCCCAAGTTGAGTCTCCTTTGCTTGTAATGGCAACTGGTAAGTGATCTTCCTGTCTTTATTTTGACCCATGAGCTTTTTCATCCTATTTTCTCACCCTGACCTGTTGAGGAGGGGGAGTGAGTAGCTGGGTGGGAGTTTGGCCCTTAGCCAAGGTTAACCCACCACAGAGAAACACAGGAGTGACCATTATCTGGTTCTTACAAGGCTTCTCAGAGTGATTTTTAAGGGATCTCAGTGTCCCTTGTGTTTTACCCAGGGGGAAATGACACCTGTTGTGGGATCAAGTGATGTGCCCGTTTTGCCCTGCCTGAGGGTTTATTGTGTTCATGTTGCATTTCTTCTCCATTTTCGGATGGCCGAGAGAAGTGTCTTGGCTCTCCTTGCTGGCCCAGAAGAGACTGGAAGCACCAAGTTTGTGGTCTGCATTTTTGTATGCTTGTGAGAGCCCACTCTGAGCCAGAGCTCATATAACATGGATACATGTGTCTGTACCCAAGTTAGTAAGTCCTTCTGAGAGCCCTTGAGATATATTAGTTCAGGCTTTGAGCCACACTAATACAGCTGCATGTCTGTGCCTATACACTCAGCCAGCAGAGACTAGTTATTTTTGTTTCCTCTGCCTGCCTAAATCCACAAGATATATTCTGAGTGACCCTGCACTGAGGTTTGCCAGGAAAAATCACGGCTTTAAGAATAGCAGATTTTTTAATTTATTTCAGCATTCAGAAGAAAGCAGCCTCCCAAAACATCTAGGCATGATCTGCATAGCACTAAATGTTATGTGTGTGAGATACTGCAGAGTCTGTATTTGCATTTATGCTGAGAGAGCAGTGTTGCACAAGGAGGTGTGTTTGTAAATAGTACTGAGACATCCCTCTGAATTACAGCAGTCTTCTAGGTTCCTGGTGGTCACAAGAGACATCCTAAGGATGTGCAAAAGAGTTAAGCATGATTGCTTCACCCCAGGTGTGATTCAGAGCTTTCTGTGAGGCCATGACTGACTTTTAAAAAATTATTTGCTCTTTCTGTCCTGAGATAGGTGAATTGTTTCAAACATTTATGGGCTGGCTGCTTACTGGCAGCATGAGGGAGATAAACCCTTTGTAAATGTTTGTAAATGTGCATGTCACTTCTGCTCTGCATGTGACTTCTGCCTCTGTATCAGAGATCACCAATGGCTGGGGGTGATAGAAATCTCATCTTTGTCTCCCAAATGCAGGAAACTCAGTGGATGAGGTTATAGGAAGGGGGACACATAGTTGCTCATCAGTGTTTGCAGGGGTGGAAGAAATGCAGGACCAGGCTGGAGTGAGGAAGCGTGCAGTGAAATGGGCACCAACCAAGTGAATCTCATTTTTAATGTGTAAACTTTTAGCCCTGGGTGTTGGTCACTGTAACTCAGAAATGCTTGCAATACCAGTATACATACAAGGGTGTGAAGGATTTTTCTGGTTTGGCCTGCACTAGAGCTCACTCTGTGTATAGTCATAGTGTCATGAGCTATTTCCCATCAGTTGCAGGAAGCGTGTAAGCAACAGTCCTTCAACCTTGAAGTCTGAATGTGATTTTTCTTTTCATAGAATTATAGAATCATAGAATGATAGAATCATAGAATGCTTTGGGTTGGAAGGGACCTTTAGAGGTCATCTAGTCCAACCCCCCTGCAGTCAGCACGGACATCTTTAACCAGATCAGGTTGCTCAGAGCCCCGTCCAACCTGACCTGGAATGTTTCCAGGGAGGGGGCCTCCACTACCTCTCTGGGCAACCCCTTCCAGTGCTTCACCACTGTCATTGTAAAAAATGTCTTCCTCCAGTCTAAATCTCTCCTCCTTTAGTTTAAAACCATTACCCCTTGTCCTGTCACAACAGGCCTTGCTAAAAAGACTGTCCCCATCTTTCCTGTAGGCCCCCTTTAAGTACTGAAAGGCCACAATAAGGTCTCCCCGCAGCCTTCTCTTCTCCAGGCTGAACAGCCCCAACTCTCTCAGCCTGTCCTCGTAGGAGAGGTGAAGTTTCATGAAGTTTCATGAAGTTTCCTGCTTTGGTTCTCAAGGAATACTTAAGAGAAAATAAAATGCTATGCAATTATGATCATTGGCATAGATATTTAAAGTTAAAATAATCACAATTGCTTATGGAATGCAAAAAGAAAGAGTAAAAATAACTAGAAGAATATTTTTATTTCGGTGGCTGAATGATGGGCGATAAACTTGATGGTTTGTTTCTAATCTGCCCTCTAGTGTTCAGGACACCTTATCTTCTGGTGTGTTGTCATGTCCAAGGACTTGTTTGAGTGTGGGAAATGAACAAGATAAGTGCAGAAAAAAATGAAAACAGAATAACAATTGAGACAGTAGGAAAAAATTCTAATGTCTTCAGAGTATGAATTCAAAGGATTTAGTTTATTTCATTCATTTGTCATAATAGAGAAACAGGAGAAAAGAATACATTGCAAAACTGATCAACTCCAATCTCATCTCATATTTCTTAGTCTTTTAAAAGATTAAGCTAACAAAATCCTTGTATGTGTGAAATTGTGGGAAGACTGATATGCTTAGAGATTATTTTCCTTGCAATTGAAACAGATGTGTTGAACTTTCCTAGAAATACCTTTTGGGTAATTTCAAATGTAAATTTATGGTAATTTAGAACTTGAGAAATATAAATATGAGAATATTTTAGAAAACAACTTTGGTTTGAAATTGAGCTGATCCTTTAGAACCAGCATTGTATTAGTCATGTTCTCAAAATATTTTTAAGATTTCAAATTCATAGGAAAAGAGGCATAAAAAAAGTATTAACTCGTTCTAGAAACTTGGACTGAAACTGTATTTGTTCTAAATGTGCACTAAAACTATACGTAACTAGCTTAGTTCTGTAAGACCCAAATTTGTGTTTGTGCCTGTATGTACAAAAGCGTACACACACATATAATACCTTGTCAATACGTGATTATGGACTAAATCACATTGTGTGTATGCTTACATATGTAATGTCTGTGTGCATTTGTATAAATTAATATATATATATCTACAGAGCGTATCTGTGGATATATGTATGAATGTGTGCGTATATACATTTATGTATATGTATTCATGTGTGATTCTAGATTGTCAAAACATAAGGAACTAGAAAACTGGGACTTCTGCATTGTTTTTGTGGATTCTGGAGGATCTGGAACAAGGTGCTCAACCACAGACTTCAGGCCACCTGGCTGAGTTTCCCACTATGGTACTTAAATAGTATTTAAGACATTTGACTCTCAGCCCCTGCTGGAAGCAGGAGTGTGCAGCAGTCCTCGTGCTGTCCCAGGGGAGACCCTCAGGAGGCTACAGTGCCCAGTCCCTCTTGCCAGCAGGCTGGCCCACCTTCACTGAACAGACAGAGAAATCCCTAGCTTTGGTAGCCGCTGGGCCTGGTCTCCAGGCAAATCTCCTGGAAACTGGGAGCCCTCTCAGGCCTCCAGAGGTATTCAGTCTTCTGCTCCCTAAGACGAAGTAGCCCAAAATGTGAAAGCTCGAGTCAGATATTTTCCTAGCTACTGCTCAGGGTAGGCTGGAGATAAGCTTAAATGGGTGTCCTTTGAATGGCTTTCTGGACATCCAGGTCTCTTCAGAGGACAGAGCTCTCCTACCTAAACACACTGGATTACCCAACCAGGATTTTCCTTCTCCACAGCTACAGTGAAAAGCCTGCGGCAAGACTAGCCAAAGCACAGAGTCCTGTTGCTCAGGGCAAGGACTGACAAAGTGTCCCATTTCAAGCTCTTTATGCCCTGTGCAGAATCATTTCCAGCTGCTTGCTGGGTGACACATCATTATTCTGCACCCACCCTGACCCTGTTTGTTCTTTATGTCACAGCTGTAGCTTAGCAGAGGATTTATTAAAGTTCACCCCGAAGTGAGTAATGATGCTGTTTGGTGACAGAACAGAGCAGAACAAAAATGGTCCCGCTTTTTTCGCCATTTCGAACAAAAATATAGGTGTGAGATATCTGGCCACATTAACGAGTCTGCTTTTGCCTGGAAGGGAAAGGTATAGCTAGGTTCTGAGGACTGGGATCGTGGAGGAGCCTGTGGAGTTCATACTAAGATAGCCAGGGTTGGAATAAGCTCGCTCTAGGTTTTTTCCACCTTACATCCAGTGATATGCAACATGCAATATGTTGTCATTTCTGTTAGGAGGTAGTGCTTGTCATGGGTTTGTGCTGTGGGTCACTCAAGCATAAGGACCCTATTTTGCTCTGTTAAAACCCAAACACTAAGTGCTGGTTTGGGCTGTTTATGTAGATTGCAGAGGATGATGCTAAAACCTAATTTAAGCATAGAGGGGCTGTTACCATCCCTTGTCCCATGCGGCAGGGCAAAAAAGGGCATGCTCTGTGATGGGAACTGGACAAAACAACAGATAAGGATTCATCACTTCTCAACAGGCAGGCTGTAAGAAGAACCTTTACTGCTTTTCACCTTGATCTATCCCTTCTTTTTCTTTCATATCTCTTTCATATCTGGGTGTTGGCAGGGAACTGGGTCATGCAGGCTTTCAAGGCAGAGGGAAATATTTACTTTTCCCTTTGTGTTGAAGAAATTGAGTCTCTCTCTTGCCCCATTTAATTTCAGAGCTGGGTAATGAAGCCAATGCTATTGCTGTGTTTGTGACTAGAGAAGAAAGGAAAATAAAAAGAATGTGATGTAATGCTCTGATAAATTCAGTGATTATCTTTAGCGTTCTTTAGTTTTCCTTTTTATTGGTTTGACATCTACCTGCTGTGCCAATCTGTTAGCCAGAATGTCGTCACTGAGAAGTACGCATGCATACAATCTCTGTTTTTCCTTTCACAGACTGAATGCAAGGCAGGCTACTAAGGGAAGATTTAGAAAACTGGATAAGTGACTTCTGTAGTGAGACAAGTCACAGGTATCATAGCATAATTCAGGAGGTCTTTAACTCAGCTCTCTGCTCAAAACAAAGTCAGCTGTGGGGTCAGTTAAGACTGCTCAGGGCTTTATCTAGTTCAGTCTTGAAAACTTCCAAGGATGGAGACCACACAACCTCTCTGGACAACACGTTCCACTGATTGACTGTCCTTACGGGGAAAAGGTTTGAATCTGCTTATTTAAGCTTATGCCTATTGTCTCTTTTCCCCCTACCATGCACTGCTGGGAAGAACCTTTTTCTGCCTTCTTGATGACCTCTCCCCATAGGTAGTGGGGTGGCTGCTGACCCCTCAACAATCTCTCCAGAGCAGTCTCTCATCCAGGCCGAACAAGCCCTGGTCTCTCACCCTCTCCTTACTGGTCAAGTGCTTCAGCTCCTACCATCCCAGTGGCTTTCTGCTGAACTTGCTCCATTTTATCCATGTTCTACTTGTACTGGGGGGACCACGACTGGACGTGGTACTTAGGTGGTCTGAAGAGTGCTGAGGAGGGGATGGATAATCCCTTCCCTTGACCTACAGGCTGTGGCCCTGTTGTTACAGCCCAGGAGGCTGTTGGTCTTTGCTGCCAAGGCTGACATTCAGCTCACTGTCCACCAGGACCCCCTGAGCCTTTTCTGCAGTCCATCAGCCTCTGTTGTTTCCAGTGTTTCTTCCTTCCCAATCCCCTACACTGAATCAGTGATTCCAAGGATACAGCAGTGTTTGTAAGAGCCATGTTTTGCAGTTCTCCTCATTGGTTGTTGGAGCTATATAACAGTATTCTTGATGTTATGCCATGATGTTGCTGTAGGCAGAGTAGTGCCAGGTGCCTCACGCACCCACCTACGCTGTGGTGTGTGTACATAGAGTTTCCTACTTGGGCTTATGTGGCAGGGAAGACCATAAAATATACTCTGACGATGGAGCTGTGCCCGGGGCTTTGGCTCTGATTAAGGCTCTGTTGCTGTTAGTGCAGGTGGGGAACAGGGGTGGAATGGGACAGGGGGAACAAACCCATGTTTTTTCCCCCTCTCAGATCTGGGAAGCAGAAAAGGAAAAGGAAAGTGCCGTTCCTTCCGTCACACATACGTCCAGCCTTTGCAGTTGTCCCCTGTACTCTGACCACGCTAAATTATATAAGGTGTACTGCAGCTGTTCCTCAAGAATAACAGGGGAAATCTGCAGGGAAAATCCTCAACAGTTTTCTTTTTTCCTTCCTTTGGAGCTGGATAATGTCATTTCTTAATCAGTATTTTCTGTAATAGCATGAAGAAGGATATTCTGCTTTGACTGAATACTGAACGTGAGTTCTGCTGGAGGGTTCATTTTACTGGGAAACCAAATCCTTCCCTGTTCAGTTCAAGCCTCCAGCTGAGAAGTTAGTAAACACAAAGGCCTAGGTCCTTCCACCTCTAGTCATTCAAATATCTTTTAGGTATCAATATCCAGGCTGTATGTTCTTAGTGTTAGAGATACGCCTGCTTGTCTGGGACATGCAGTGAGATGATGCTATGTTGTCATCATCCCAGATTAGCTCTGTCTCCACATCTGCTCTGTCTTTGTCCTCCCCATTGAGATAAACCATTTGGTGTCATGTATTATCACTGACTCTTGTCATATGCTCAAAAGAAGCACACTGACAAATGAAGAGGAGGAAATGTCTTTGAATTGTGTACCTGTGGACTTCAAGATAAATCCCATGCTACGACAAATCCCTGAAGCCCTCCAGTTGCTGTCTGCACCTATGTTTTACCTCTTGCTTTAGACTTGTAGTAGTTCTCATTCTCTCTTCCATAAATAATAAGCTATAAGAACAGCAGGACATGTCTACACAGATATTAAGACACGGTTCTGTGATTTCTTATGCAAGATAATATTTTTCACCTTTCTTTGAACTACCACAGCCCGAAGAGCCACATATAGCTTGCATAGCCCCCTTTATGAAAACCCTTAATGTGTAGCTTATCTTAAAGTTATGACACGTGTGTGTTTCATAACCACTGTTTGGCCTTGCATGCAAAGAGAGATTTTTTTTGGCGTTAGCTCTACAAAGCAGGTAGGTTTAGTTTCTTCCAACTAATTATTCCAGCCACCCAGGAGGCAAGTGATAACTGGTCCTTTGGCACTGTGTAGCCATAGTCTATGGGATTTCAGAGGTTAGTAAGACTGAGACTCAGACACCATGCTCTGAATGGCAAGCAATTTTCTGCCTCCAATCCTCAAATTACATAGGCAAACTCAAAAATTGTAAGGCACTTCAAGAAGTCTGGGTGCACTAAACTTCCACCTTTCTACATGAACTGTATTTTTTCTCTCCACCCAAAGCATCACAGTATTTTCTTTGATTTTTCAGTTCATTCTTTCCCTGAAAATAACAAAGAAAATGAAAGCAGGCATCAAAGGAAAAGCTCCCCTGAAATGAGCCAGCAGCTGCTCTACCAAATGATCAGGGAAGGTTCCTGGAATATTGTTCCCAACATCTGATTATCCCTTAGGCTGTGTGGTGCGTGCACTTGCTATAATGCACAGCACTTACGTGCTAGCTGTATTGCTATGGCTGTGGCAGGGTAACCATGGGACGGAGACCTATCTGAGTTCATTCAGGGACAGGAAGAGCAGAAATGAATTTACTTTAACACCAGAAATCCTCTGTTATTTTCTTTTTTTTGAAGTGAGACCTCATGAAATTTTAGACATTTACAGAATGAAAGAAGGAACTCATAGTCTCTCAACCCTTAATGTTTGTGAATGTGTTACTTTGATCTGTGCTTCTAGCCTGCTCTGCTGACTTGCCAGAACACAGGAACTCATCTTTATGGTATATATCATCTTCATGGCCTTTTGGTTATAAATTCATTGCTCCTCTCTACCATGCCCTAGATTGCTTTATTGTAGCTGTTACAAACTTACTAACTTGGCTTGCTTTGCTGAGGGAGGATCTGAACCTTCACACCTACTAGTTGTAACTCAAGAGAGGAGAATGAACGCAAGGTAGTGAGAGAAGGGATCAATGGGTATGTATCTCTACTTGTAACAGAGTCACTTAAGCGATGTACTGCTGCATTTACACTCCAATAGCTGTGCAAGTCTTTCCAAAGCAGTCTGCAATGTAGACATGCCTCAAAAGTTGCTACAGTGAGCTCCTTCCACCTCATGATACTATGAATGACCGATTTACTGAAAACCATTTTGAATGTGAGGTAAGGAAATGTCCACTAGCGTTATTAACATCATTAATATCATAAACATCATTAACATTATTAACATCATTAACAGGGGTGGTTGGGCACTGAAAAATATCCTATTCTGGTTTTGTTGCAATGGAGTCTATAGAGCTGTGGTAGAAAGGTGGGACTCATCAGTCTGGATAATGACATCTTAAATTGCTTTGCCCAGACTTGTCAGAACTGTTTAGAGTTTGACTTTTCCCTGATCTCACTCCTTCATACCATTGCACTTCCACCTTGAGTCAAGGAAGACTATAATGTCCGTAGCAGTTTCCATCTTACCACTGTGTAAACGGGCTTTGGAGTGTCGTTGACCTAGAAAGCAGTGTTTGTTGGAAGTTATAGGTCAGCACTTAATGTAACTTAAGCCAGGTGTTCAGATCTCAGATATTAACCTCCGTCACCGTTGAAAGTGCTGGTTTGCCACTTGCTTGGGTTTTGTACAACAGATTGCCATCCAGTGGCTGAATAACAAGTTGCATGCAAGCGTATCTTGGAGTAAGCTGTTCGCTACCCTGTCCATTTTCTACCTGTAACAGAAATTTCCTCAAGCACATTTAGCTTATCTGTACCATGGTTTACGTAGGCAAAAATGAGCATGATGTCTCTCCTCTACTTGCAAGGCTGCAATGTGAAGCTTTTTAGAAGTAATGTTACACAAGTGTTTTGTTCTGATTTTTTTTTTTTTAATCTTTATATGCAAACTCCACTTGGTAGCAAGGTACTACTAGTACTGCCTGCCAACTGGTATTTTGCATTATAAAAGACGTATATAAAAAAGAAGCTGAAAACCACTAGGGAAGAGTCTTAAACAAACAAGCCCATCTGGCTGTTTAGTGAATTAATATGTATTTTAGGCGGGAGTGATACCAATGAGTGTTGTTAAGGTTGTCCAGCATTTCTTATAGTAATACTCTAGCTTTTATTGCTTATAATTTTGCTGTATCTTAATTGCTTGGGCTGAAACTCTTTATGCAGAGGCATCTGCCTTGCACTGAATTAATCTTGGAAAACTGCAGCCAAAATAGTTTAGCTGTTTCCATAAAAGTATCTAGGAGAAATAATCAGTTTTGCCCACATTAGAAATGGATCGTATGCTTTTCTTTGGAAGACTTGCACTCTTGTGCTTGGGAGCAGATACTCCAAAGAGAAAAGAGAAGAAATGGTCCTTTTGTTTCGTCCATCACTCAGAACTTCTGTCTTAAGACAGCCCATAAACATTTGAATAAACACAGTTTTCTGGTGGTCAGCAGAAACTAGACATAGACAGCTAAGTTCCCCCAACATGGTGACTGCACTGGAGTCTGTCTCAAACAAGAATTTCTCTGCAACTTGCCTTCCTTTTTCTGGGAAACTATAGGNTGGGACACCCAAGGCGGGATGAAGGCTCCCTGCACTGTGGCCAAGCTAAATAGGAGAGGAAGTTGCCCTTGTGATTTACAGAACAAAATTGGGAGAGGGACATCTAGGAGGTAACAAGAAACCTAGAAAAAGACCAAGTGATTCGATTTTAGGATATTGTAGGTTGACTGGGTTGGATGTGTGTGAGGTGTGACTATACATGTATGGCAATGCGTGTGTATGGAGGAAAAATGAGGCTATGTGTAAAACTAATGGAGGGGTTAGCAGTGGGTGAAGGGGGGGAGAGATCAGGAATCTGTGGAATGTGTGCTGGGAGCAGTGGGGTATGGGACTCGTTCATGATTTCACAGAATGGTTGATGTGGGAAGTCACCTCTTGAGATCACATTGTCCACAGCCCTGCTCAAAGCAGGATCAGCTAGAACAGGTTGCCCAGGACAATGCTCAATCAAGTTTTGAATATTTCCAATGATGGAGACTCCATAACCTATCTGGGCAACCTGTTCCAGTGTTCAGAGAGTTCAGCGCTGACCTTCAGAAGGTCTCAGCTGCTTGTGTGGGAGCCTCTGAGAAAGTCCATGCACAAAGTAAATGGCAGTGACAACCCTTTTTCCATAGGGTGTTTAGAAAAATAATGATTGATTGTGATTCTGTGAGGTATTGCAGTGGTGAGTGAAGTGCTCTGCAGCTCCTGAGGCTGTCTGTAACATGACTTTTCAGGCCTGGGCTGGGTTATTCACAAAAACCTCCTTCTTCCCCCACCCCTGTGGCATAATGCTGAGGGTGGAGGGTGATAATCATAGAATCATAGAATCATTTGGTTGGAAAAGACCTTTAAGATCATCGAGTCCAACCGTACCTGTC
>VYZW01036739.1:19560-29677 GCA_013401315.1 Balaeniceps rex | reverse complement strand
AGTTTTTTCCTAATATCTAATCTAAACCTCCCCTGGTGCAACTTGAGGCCATTGCCTCTTGTCCTATCACTTGCTACTTGGGAGAAGAGACCAACACCCACCTCACTACAACCTCCTTTCAGGCAGTTGTAGAGGGCGATAAGGTCTCCCCTCAGCCTCCTCTTCTCCAGGCTAAACAACCCCAGATCCCTCAACCGCTCCTCATAAGACTTGTGCTCCAGAGCCTTCACCAGCTTCATTGCCCTTCTCTGGACATGGTCCAGCAAATCTTGTGTGCTTGGGTTCACTTTTGCTTCAGCCATTGGTAAGATAAGAAACATACCTCCAAAGCAAAATACTGCGTTTTGCAGAGGACCCTAGAAAGATGTGCTTAAGTAGATATCCAATATTAGTCACTCTTTAAAGATGTCCAGAATGTGTTTATCCCTCATTCCTATAGTTCTCTCTCAGTAGATGTGTTATTTTCCAGAACTTTGTTCTATGGTACACAAAGACACTTCAGAAATTGTTTTTGAACTCCTAATACTGCTGTAGTTCCTTCAAGTCCTCTCAGATGTTTGTATCATATATATTATACTTTATACTGCAAGAGATTATTCTTTTTCTAGTGCTGTAGTCTTTATCTTAAGTCTCCTGTATGACACATGAAAATGCTGCATGATTTTAAATGCTGCATGATTTTAAAAAATGCTGCATTATTTTAAAAACACCTTTATACTGTGGCACTCCCCAAGAATCTTTTATATTTATTAGAATCATAGAATGGTTTGGGTTGGAATGGACTTTTACAGATCATCTAGTTCAACACCCCTGCCATGGGTAGGGACATCTTTCAGTAGATCAAGTTGCCCCAAACCCTGCCCAAACTGACTTTGAACACTTCCAATGATGGGGCACGAATAATGGAGCTCTGACTGTCACCAGCTACATCAAAATAAATATAGATATGTTTTAGTTAAGCATTCTGGACTTATTTTATCAAATAGCTGCATGAAAGGCATCTTCTGATCCCCTCTCCTGTTTTTCTCCTTCTTCCTTTGCTTAACTGCTGCTTTGTTGCTTAGCATGAAAACGGATTATATTGAGACTGTGTTGCCTTTCACATCATAGGGTGTTTCAAATCCTGCTACAGCAATATGGTGCAATGCTTCCTAAAAGGGGCTTGGCCATCTGAATGCTCCTAGAGAGTATAGAGGATCCAGAAGAAATCAAAGCCCCAAGACTGAAAGTGCTGTCTGTTCTTGTGGGCCAGACACTTCCCCTCTGGATCTTAACTTTTCCTGAAATTATAAGGACTGAGTAGAAAGAAACAGTCCCTGGAAACTCTGCATCACATCCAAGAGGTAAATTCAGCTTCTCGGTTAATCAAAAGAGAAGCTTAACTTTCTCTGTCCATTAACTACAGAGCTGTCGAGTCTCCTGCTGCTAGCCTGAAGCACGCATTTGGCTCTACCTTCTGCTCCCCAGCCACGGTGTTGACATGTAACACATCCACAGTGCACTGTCACAGGGTTTTCGTGTAAAAAATGAAATTAATTTAAGACTTTTCTTTTTTTTTTTGTCCTGCTCTTAGCAGAATTGGTAGACTGACTATTACACTACAGGTCAAGTAGTGTAGAGCAGCAGACTGAAAAGGAGTCTACAGCCTGTAGAAATGATTCCCAGCCCAACATAGGCCCTGCAGAATGGACTGCTCCACTGAACACCTATTAGGTATCCTGCTACCTAATGGGAATATCTGCTCCAAGTTATTATTAAATAACCCAAAGGCTCTACACAAAGAATTTAGAATATGACATTTGCTGCCCATGCTGGTCTCTGGGACACAAAATATGTCCAAGGATTTCTGTGCTGTCAAGATTTCAGCCAGTCTGGGAACATTCAGAAGCTAAACAGGCATACAGGTATCTTCATTGCTGAAACCTCAGGCTCCTGTGGGGCTAAGGTGGCAGCTAAGGAGGCATTTCCAGAAGGTATGTTCTGGTTTTAATCTTTGTTGACAGGCATCAGAGCTCAGATGTCTGATTTGGTGGGATAGCTCTTTGAAACTAGAATTAGGGATGGGATTTGCCTTTACCTCAGGGTGTTGTAGATAAGTACAGCTAAGTTAGTCAGCCTTGGTGTCTTCCTAACCACCGGGGAGAGAAAAGGAGACACAAGGGAAAATTTAACTGATTTGTTTTAGAAATCTGTGTTAGGCCAAGTTGATTTATCTCTCTTCAGTATTTAAAGCAAGAGAATAATCTAGACATGACTAAGTTGCATAAACATAGGTATCTAGTACTATCTGAGATGTCCTAAGGGGTCTGTAATTCCTAAGCAGGGCTGGAAGATACGACATAGGTTCTACACTTAAAAATGAAAGCTATGACTGAAAATGCAGCCTTTCCTCTAGACTCTGTCAAATATGGCTGTGACATGTCCTTTCTTTATAGAATAATATCTACTTATGAAATCAACATGCTTTACTTATTGTAACATGACTTACTTCCCTAGTGAACTGGTGCAAGCCATTGAACCCACCATGCAGGACCTCCTTGCGTGACTGAGGTCAAATTAATTTTTTTTGCCTTTTATTTTTTGGTTGGTTGGTTGGTTTTTTTTGTTTTGTTAGAGCTTTATATCCACTTTGTACTCCCTTGGCACAGTTGAAGATGTGCATTCTGCAGGATCCAGACAGTGAGTTATAAGAGCCTTTGGTTTTAGTGGGCTCTGCATGTCCTTAGGGGTGGATTTTTCCTCAGTGTTGCAGACTAGAGCCAACAAGAGAACTAAGGTGGGCAGATCCTCAGTGGTGTAACACAGCCATGCTGAGCTGAAGCACCTGAAGCCAAAGGAGTCAACTATCTTCTGTTATTCTTATGTGTGTTCTTCAAATCAGAGATGTAACTATCAAAAAATAGCCCTAATAAGCAAAGTTGGAAAATATAAGCTTGCAATCTGATTACACATACCTCAGCAGATACATTTTGCAGTATGCTCCCTGATTTAGCAGAAATAAGATCTGTTTGTGGTTTCAGTGATCTATTCAGAATAGCCACGGGTTTTGCTGTCAGCTAGTTAGTTATGGAGTGGATGATTTAGATTTGCTTACAATCATTACTGCAATGAGATCTTCTCCGCCTGCGCCCAAAATTACAGCAGGGAATCCCCTGGGCTATATATGCACCAAATATTACTTTTTAGCTCTTGAGAAATGGTTCAGAGTACTGTCTAATTTTACATGCATGACATTTTTAAAGGTTAAAATAGATAACATGTTTCTTATTTCTTTTTTGAGTGGTAGAAAGGCCCTTTGAGTCAACTATTCCATATAGTCTCTGAGTGGACATCAGAACTGTTGCCAAAAAGGATATTAATTAAAAAATCTACAGGGGGAAAGGTTTATATGATGACTAGTTTTATAAGATACATGGAGGCTATGAAATAGGAAGCTATTCCAAGGAAGTATGACAATGTATGTTGGTTGGCACATTTTGCTCCTCAGTTGGGTGGTTCCAGGTTCTCCCATAGTAATGAGATATATAGAAAATGCCTTTATGTGAACCACATTATGACTCTTCAAATGAACATGGTGTAGAGACACTGCCTTCTAGAATACCTTGAGAAGAGGTGCTGTCAGCACATCTCCTACAACTATTTCTCCAGGTTTGATACTTTAATAGGAAACACCACCCAGTGCATCTTTTTGGTGTCTCAAGCTTACAGCTTCATATCATCTTCAGCATCCAGGCTGCAAGCAGAGCTCTGGCAGTAGGAAGCAAATCCCTTTAGAAAGTTTCACCAGTGATTTTTCTTTTTCAGTAGGTTTTAGACAGGGTTTCACAATGTCCTGCAAACAGTATCAGCTCTTGAAAGAACTGTCATGGCTTATGAGAGTTATGCAGCTTTGCACTGACATTTTTGGATGGAAGTGACATTTGATTGTCATGACCTTGCTGTGTCTTGTGATGTCCCAGTGCAAAATGAGAGCCTCATGACATGCGTATTTGATAGATAAATGGCAACTGAATGCCTTGATTTCACATGTCTCTCTCAGTTAGGACTCTTCATTTTGATCATGTGGCAGTCCAAACACCTGAGGTCTTTTTCCTTTCTTATTTTCAGATTCCTAGAGAAAGGTAAATTTCAGTTTGTTTGCTTCATGTAATTAGGCATGCAAGTGTTAGTGTCCTGGGTTGTGTAAGAAAGTTCCTTTCAGAAAGGTTTTTTCTCACTGTTTTGTGGTAAGAGGCAGTTCTCTCTTTCACAAGGAACTCACTTATAAGGGGATTTCTCTATGCAAAAACCACCTTTACACAAGAAGACAATAACATCCCACTTTTAAGTCCTGTTTTAAAGAAAGAGGATTGACCTTCAATTTAAAAGATAAAAAGTTTAAAATTGCATCAAAACAGGAACTTTGAAAATTATTCCTCTCCTCAGCTTTGCTGTTTAGTTCGCTTCCTTATAAAAATGCAAGGCGCCCCTGAAAAATTAAAATCTGGTCTCCTAGAAGCTGGTGTTTGACCTTTGCAGGGCAGCAAGCTCTTTACCAACAAGTGTAAAATGCAAACATTTCAGATGCATCGCTCCATCTATTTTCCTGGAGCCCCAGCGCCGTGCCAAGGAGTGACCTCCATCCTCCCCACCATCGCTGTCCCTCTGGAAGGGCTCTGGGGTGAAATGCCCACGCCTGTACATCGAGGGCCATTTGGCCGTGACGGGTGCCGAGGAGATCTGGGTGCTGGGGCAGCTGTTGCGCTGAGCGGTGCCACTGCCGCCACTGAGTTGGGTAACCATAGCAACAGCATCACTGCCAGCATCCTCCTCCTCCTCACTCAGCTCTCCTCCTCCTCGGCATCATCAGGAGCAGCAGCAGCAGCAGCAGCCCTGGCAGGAGCCAGAGCCCGGCAGCCGAGGCTGCAGCCAGCTGCCTGCCGTCCCCTACCTGCACCGTCACCCAGCCACAGCACCGGCCCCGCTGCTCTCCACGGAGGGGAAAAATAGGGGAGAGGGAGCTGAGGGAGGTGCACTGCAGAGGGATCCCAGACAACCCAGGTAAGAGCTGTGGGGCTGCTCGCAAACTCCCCGTGATCGATGTGCTGTGTGCCTGGCGTGTGTTTGCGTGCGAGTGTTTGTTGCTAGTTTTCCGGCTCGCTCCTTCCAACAGCAGTGTGATGACAATTCAAGGCAAGCATGTTTTCCGGCTCATGTTTCCCATCTCTGCCATACTGTCCCTCTCCCTCTCCTCCACCCAGATACATAAGGAATAATAAATAATATTCAAAAAGGTTGGTAGAAAATGGGGTGATCAGGGAACCCAACGTGATCAGAGTGTTGAACGGCTGTGCTTCCAAAATAAAAGTGGACAGCAGCAGCAGAGCAAAGGTTGACATGGTAATTAATAACCCTTAAAAAAAAAATCATGCGACAACGCACTTCTGTCTCTGCCCGCTCCACAAATAAATCTCTCTCATCATATTCAGCAGAGAGCTGTAAACCAGAGAGGTGTATGAATAGCCAAGACTAGAAACCTCGCTGTAGTCCACAACTGGCACGTTTACCGTAAGTGCTTTAAAGCCAGACTAAATCATTGCAATAACAATATATGTGTATATATGTATATACATTTGTAAAAATACTGCTCTTAAACCTTTACACCTTCTAAGAAGGAAAAAAAAAAATCTTCTTAAAGATGTGGGTGTGATGGCCAGGCAGTAGGAGATGCTCACTTCATCTGTGTGTGAGAAAGCATGTACTGGGTACATTTGAAAAGGTAGGAAGGATAGCTCTAATCCAAAGGCATATGGGGACAGTCCTTCTCATTTTAAAAACAGAAGAGATCCAAAGCTGTGGAGTGTCCTTGTGCAGGCAAATATATGTGGATGAGTGTGTACATGTCTGAGGAGCATGAAGGGGGAGAGAATAAGAAGTAACTTTAAGCCAAGCCGTAAGTGTTTGCTATGTAATGACCGCAGAGAGCTCTTTCCACTTCCACGTAACTATTTTTATTTATTCATTTATTTATCTTGTCAGCAGTAAGCAGAAAGAGAGCTGCTGCTGCTGTCTATCTCCTTCTCTAAACCCCTGTTCTCCCTGTCTGGTGTCCTGATCTTCCCCTGTCCTCCCCAAATCATCCTTCTCTGTGTGGCTGGAAACGCCGCTGGCTTTAATGATGATAAGCATTTTAACAGAAGGCTTTTGAGCCCATCCCGTGATATGATACAGTTATAATTCTGCTTCCTAATTTTACTGTGGGGACAGTCCGGGTATGACCCACTACCAAGTACTATGGTAAATGCTAAAAGGCACCTGTCTTTCATGTTACACCTGACTTGAATACCACTGGGCTTTTTGGTCCTAGTCCTGTGTTTTGCTACTTGTCTGCAGATCCTCCTGAAATCAGCAGGAGCTGGAAGATCATTTGAGATTATAGAACAGAAGGCAGAATCGGGCCCACCTTTTCTCTGTGATTATAAAGATCGTCCTCCTGCAAGCTACAGGAGAACAAGGAATTTGAGTAGGCAGGACCTCATGCCCAGTTCTTATGCAGAAGTGGTGTAAAAATTACCTGGGAATTATGTTGCATCCCAAGGAAACTTGATAGGATGAGGGATAGAAAAAGAAAACACAGAGAAGTATTTGGAATCAGTGCTTTGATTCGCAAAATAATTTCCTTAGGAACTTGACCTTATCATCACAAGAGGTCTTCTCTACAAGGGGCTATTTGATCCATGTCAATAACAGTGCTCATGGACACTAAGTTTAACTGAAGAGGATGATTTTGGATATTTATTTTAATTAAACTGAGGCACGCTAGGGCTACAGTCCTCAGGACAGTAGACTAGCCTGGCCACGTTACACAGTGTCTTTCTGCATAAGATTTGGTGTCTACTTCAAATCTGGAGAATATTTAAATCTTGCAACTTCTCCTTTGTAATAACAGAGAGGGAATGAAAGTGCCAGTAAAAATGCCTGTAAAAAAAGCACAAATCTGATCATGCTTCTGACACTGAGATATCAGCAGCAGAATCAAAATCCTGTTTATACGTGTTGCAGAGATGTAAAGTGCATAGTCAAGGGGGCACCTCGGTAAGGCATGGAGCAGCGATCCTCTCATCAGCGCAAGCAAATGACTGGAGGTCAAAGGGCTTCGGGGATTACACATTAACACCTTGCAAATATTCGTATGCATTCTTACTTTGTTGTTAGCTGCGGGCAGATGATTACAGGGAAACCAGAACTCATACATGGACTTTTGATTACTATGGGGCTGCAAAACTTTCCTTAGCAATGGCTCTGGGAAAGGCAGGAAAGGTTGATGTTTTCATGAGCACTGCTTTGCCCTCAAAACCCTCTGTTTGTTTATGGAAAGTCAGGGCACTGAGTCTGATATCAGTGTAAACAGCAAAGATGTTCCCCACCTCAGATAATCGATTTTTAATGCTTAGTGCCCCCGACCCCTGCACCTCCTTCCCGTGCTTAAACTGGAAAGCTTAGGAGAGATTTTTTTCATTTTGCCTTATGTTTTTTCCTATGGTATTTTATTTGTTTAGTAATGGAAGGGAACCCAGTCTTTCTTCTCTTTTGTGCACAGCTGTTAAGAGCTGGTCTTTTGATGCCCACTTAGTGTTGCACACTAGCACTGTTCAAGGGAAAAAAGCTATTTTTTGTATCTTATGATACTACTAAGCATCTTTTAAAATCCCGATCCTTATTTTCATTAGTCACCCACTGTGTCTCTTGGAGCTCAGAACAAAAGAAGACTTATACAATAGTTGCTGTTCAAAAGTCAGCGTTTGCCAACAGGTTGAAACAGGGATTTCTGAAATGCTGCAGCCAGGGCTTTTTTTTTTTTTTTTTAAATAGGGAAGCTGCCGTTTTCCAGATCCTCCTCTCTAGCAACCTGAGGCAAGAGATGATTTGATGATGAATATTGTACCTTGCATTTAGTTTAACAATACTATTCATTTTATTTTGAGGCTATGTTTAAACTGCTGTTTATTACTCCATTCAGTAATCACACTGTGTGATTTTCCTTGTTGCAATATTGTAATTTTTTCCCTTTACATTATATGGTGGTTGGCTAGATTTGCTGCTTAATGAGACAGAGATGTAACCATGGAAAATAAAAGTTTTACCAGGAAGTAAGGGGAAGGTGAGATCTTTACATTGGAGCTTGGACACTCCATATCTTTTTGGTCCCCTTAAAATTAGCAGGAGTTGTGGCCCATCCATACCTGATAAGGAAATAACTTTTTTTTTGCCAATACTCACCTTCTTGAGGGGTCAGTCTGGACTTGGCTGGTTCTCCTCAAGTCTGAATCATACCCAGGCTCATGTAATATGGACCTTTGTGTCTACCTCGCAGATACCTTCACTAGCACTTGGAAAGATTGGAACTGCTTTCTAATCTGTTGACTTAGGTAGTGGAATCTCTTGGTCTCTTTGTTCAGCATCTCCTGGGGTCCATCAGCTTCCTTGCTCACGGATTAAAACTTCCCCCCACCCCAGCTTGGTGAGACAGACTGCGAGTCTGTGCTTCCCAGCAACACAGCTACAAGGCATTGAGAAAAGTGTGTCTAAGAGCATGAATAGTGCGGATGTCTCACTTCGTGTGTATTTCTTCTGATCTTCCCTGTACCCAGTTCCCTTCCTTGTACACCAGCAATGCCTGACATGCTGCAAAGAAATGAAGGCCTGTGATGTAGCATGACCTTTGCTAACACTGCTCCAGGAGGTAATGGGCTGAAACTACCCGGAGCGATTGTGGCTGCTGGGCTGATCGGAGTCCTTCTTCAGAAGGTCAACACCATGACATGCCTGATCTCAACTAGTCAGGCGAGTGAGTCAGAAGTTGACTTCTTTCAAATCTTCCAAATCCAAGAAGATATGATTTTATTCTTTCTCTAATCCTATTACTAGTGCCTGCAATGTTAAGAACTCTGTTATTCAGCAGTTTTACTTCTTCCCTGTTTCACTGCAGCAGACGGAGCATCCCAACAAAGTGTAAAAGGGAGAATTTCTTTCTTTTCTACACTCAGATGCTGCTGACAACCATGTGTTGGCCCAGATCAAAAGAGAATCCCTTGGAGGAGGGGGTGTGTGTGCTCTCTTCAGTCCTCCTACAAACCTGCCAGAAATCTGATGGCATTTCTGCTTCTCTCTGGGGTTCAGACGTGCCTTGGTGTGGTTTTTTTGTGTCTGGAGCCCCCACACCTCAGATGTGGATATGTTTCAGTACTGAAGTAACCCATTTTTATGGCTGTGTCAGGTAAAGAGTGATTCTGGTCCTGCTGGTGTCCACAGAGCAATCTAAGTTCATCTTCAGTGGACACAGAGGGATCCACAAAGTTTATGTCTCTTACTGCATGTGAGGCACTGTCCTTGATACCTCATGTGTTTTCTCAACCTTAGGATCATAGGTGTAAGACAGCCTAAGCTGTTTGACTTTCTGCTGGTATATATATGTACCAAATTCTTTGCCGATCTGTGTCTAGTAATTATATTTATCTACATTTGTTCTTATTTGTTCTTACCTATGTGGTGTTGCCATGGATAGGTCAGATCTTACGCATCCTATTGGACTTTAAAGGGGCATTTGCAGATATTACTCTTTATACCACAGACCTGTATTGATAATGCATGGCAGTGGTGCTACAATAAGTTGGTGTCTCTCTCTCTTGCATGGAAATTTCAAATGCTGACCTCCTGGTTAACAGCATGGCTTTTAAAGATTCACAGCATGCAGCACAATGACAAATGGGACTTTCTTAACGTAACTTGGCTTGGTAGGGACTACTTGTGCCATTAGGACCGCCGATGCCACCATTTAGCAGCCAGGGGAGTGGCAGGCTCTTTCTTTGTCCAGCTAGTCAGGCAAACAAATCTCTCCTGTTTGTATTACTATCCAGATCTGCACAACTGGGAAGGAATCTGGCTCTGCCAGCATCTTCTAATGTGTAATTTTAGTTCCTAACATGCTGCTAACACTGCATTTATTTCTGAGGCTAGAAAGCAGTGTTCCATTACTTTTTTATGGCCCAAAAGAACATGAGTATTACTTGGAGGATGTGGCTTGAGTGAAATGTTGATTGTATCTCTGTCAACTTTTTAGGCCATTCTGCCAAAAACT
>VYZW01036739.1:1132-18617 GCA_013401315.1 Balaeniceps rex | reverse complement strand
GATGTGGCTTGAGTGAAATGTTGATTGTATCTCTGTCAATTTTTCAGCCCATACTGCCAAAACTGCTGTGGCAGTAGGGAAAGCAATCCTATTTTCTGAGAATGGTTTCATAAAGAACAGAGCAAAAGGACCAGTATTTCCCTCCAATGAGTCCTCTACAAGTATGGTGTTTCAGTATGAAAATTTCCACCCTATTATATTATCTCCTTCTCCTTTCCACTCATAGCTTCTTGTTCTTCTCAGTGGCTGTGACTTGACCTTGTTGAGGGCAGATGATGCTTGTAGATGGTGTAGCCTCATGCTCTGGCTAAACAGGCCCTTGGCTTGTGAGTGTCAGCTTTGAGGATGCCTGCATGAAACAACTGCTGAAATGATTTTGTTTGCATAAGAAGGTCTCCCATTTGTTTTAGAGGTGATGGGGAAGCATGGGGCAACACACAATTATGGAAGATCATGTCCCTTTTTATACTACTTTTCTGGATTTGTGTGATCTAACAAAATTTGGGTTCTTACTGGTATTTTGGCTTCTGCAGAGGACTGAGACTCTGAGCTACAGGTTTTGAGCCTAAGATGTGGGCTTGCTAGCTGCTGATACCTGTAGCAACTGCTTACCCTCTGTGTGACTGAGTACCTGAGTTCCGCAGGTACTGGCTTACATCTGCACAGATCTTCTGTGCTATTAGGACCCAACTATCCCACGTCTTAAGACATGAGGAACTCTGTGGGACAGGGCAGATGGTTTTCATTTGAGCTGAGCAGCGTCTGCCACTGCAAGTGGCTCTTCTTACAGGCGCTTACAGAGTACACTGCACTGCATAAATCTATTCTACACCACACAGCAGCACAGCCCTATTTATTTTCTTTGCCTGCCTGTCTTAGTTTAAAATCTCAGCTGAAAACATCTCTTTTCTGTCCATGTCTCCTCATTGTTTTCTCTCTGTTTCTCTCTGCCTTTGCAGCTGTGTTTAAGCTGAGCTGTGTGAGGGTACAGTTTGCCAGGGTAGATGTTAGAGAAAATAAAGTTGCATTGTGTTATGTTCTAGAGTGCTTTGCTCTACAGCCACCCAGCCCTTTCACTGCTGAAGGCTATAGGATGCTTGCCACTGACCTCAGAAACAGCAGGATTCATCCGCATGCACAAAAGCCTTTTCAGAAGGAAAGATAATGCACAAGACTGTGAAGAGATTGTTGTTTGAGAAAGGTGTGGAAGCCTGAACCCCATCAGTTGAAAAGCTTTTGTTGGCTGCCATGGATATATTAAAGTCATGCTGCTGTTTTAGCCTCGGACGTCACGACCACCAGAATGTTCCTTGTCTTTGTGTGGAGAACTGAGCAGCAAAGCCAGGGGCATTGAGAGCCAGAAGAGGGACAAGGTAGAGAGACATCATTTCAGCAAGGCTACTCTTTTTTGCAAGAAGTCAACATCTGCAGGTTGGGCCAAAATGGAGAGGAACAATAATTCCAGAAGGTTATGCTAAAAGCACTTAGATATGTTCTGTCTTTTATGGTGGGAAAGGGAGTAATAGATTTTGGATTTCATCAATTCTTTTGTCTGCAGAGGGAAGAAAGATTGTTGGGGGGAAAAAAAACAGCAAAAAAACTAGTGAGGAATGATCAGCAGACTCCTGCTAATTTTTAGCAGCACTGTAAATTAGGTCTTGTTTTCTTTAAGTGACTTGCGTTGGTAGTGGGTGACATTAGTGCTTTAGAATCATAGAATCATAGAACCGTTTAGGTTGGAAAAGATCATCAAGTCCAACCGTTAAACTTGCTGTGCTGAGAAGCGCATTGGTTTAGTGCAGCTAATAATAACACCCTAATCGAGAAACAGAAGGTGGGATAACTCAGCATCAGAAATTGGAATGCAGAAATAGTCGCTGCTAGTTGAACTAAAAATACACAACAGCATAACCCTCTTGCCTACAGCATCACATGCTGAACACACATTGGGCTCTGGCAGCGAGGGGAATGGCTTTCCTTTGTTTTCGGCAGCTGCTAGATCAGCAATGCTCTGTGGTGACCCACGTGTATGACCGCCAAACTCTACCTCAGATGTGCAAGGCCCCTTGTAGCAAGTTAATTAGTATCCTTGGCAAGTTAATAATTCTTCAGAGCCATAAACAGACTATGTAGGGTGAAACAGACTACATAGGATGACTTGGGAAGCCAGGTTGTCCTAGGGTAGGACTATGCGATCACGGTAGCACCCGATGAGGTGGAAGTGACCTGCAGCAGGGACAGGGATGTAACCATGGCTACTCTGTTCCTCTGCTCCGTGCTCCTGCTTGGGGATAAACAGCAGATGTCAAGATCCCCGCTGAATTATGAGCCTTGGAGTTACCGCTGTGCAAGGGTTGTTTTTGCTCAAAGAGATTTATCCATTTTTCTTTACAGCCTCCCAGGACATACCCAACCTCTCAACTTGGGCTTTACAAGGCTGAAATTTGATTTAGCGTGTACGTGTTTTTTTCTGCTATGAACTTTGAAGTCTCCGTGACAATAAGCTAAGAGTGGCCCAGATGTAGTGGTGATGGGGGACCCTGAAATAGGTTAGTTAGATTAAATTAGGACATATCTAATGCCAGAATCAGCAGTGCAACATCGAGTATCTGCTGCATTGTCAGATGGTAGATCAAAGATGAGGAACACACTGTAGATGAAGAAAGGTGCTCAGTGAAAAGAGGGAGTTAACTGACTGTGTTGGGCACAAGCGATGAGGCATTGTCTCCGGATAAAGGACACAAACACAACATAGTGCTGAAATAGTGAAGACAAGAAGCAAGGTTTTAATGCTCTAATTTGAAATTCCTACATTAGGTGTAGTAAACCCCTGGCTGTGGTGGGAATCCTTCACTGGTTTGAATAGAGACAACTGTGGCTGGGATAGGAGTGGGCAAGGATATGACTGTAGCTACTGTGGTCACCACACCTGCAGGCAGGAGGAATACAGGTGGCTGCGTCAGCACTCCTGCCTTGCTTCCCCTCCGAAAGTCAGGTGTCTGCTTACTATACAAGCACAGGTGCTTCCCTCAGAGCAGAAAATGGCAGTCTACTGTATGAAGAAAAATAGCTAACAGAATTGTTTTTAAAAGATTCAACCTAGAAATAAGCCCTTTCCTCAATGCACCTGAGCTTTTCTTCTGCTTATTTTCCTTCTGTGCTATATTACAACCAGTAAGTCTGAGGTCATCAATCTCCCTTCTGTCTCATCTGAGACTCTTTCAAGTCATGGGGACCAGCTATAGACACGTCAGGCAAAGCACAGAGGTTATTTCTCTTGCAATAGGTGCCTCTTGTGTGGACTTCTCTGGGCTGAGGTTACTCTAGGTAAAGGGAGCACCAGGAATGACAAGCTTGCTTGCCTGTCCTTCTTAGCCAGCCTTAGCTTCTTTCTGGGACTGGTATTCTACTTACTCTTTGATGAAGTGAATAGAAAAAAGCCACTTTTGTTCATAAGATGGGTTCACAGGATAATTCAGGTTGGAAGGGACCTCTATTCCAATCACCTGCTCAAATCAGGGTCACCTGTGGGGTCAGACCAGCTTTCTCAGGGTTTTATCCAGTCCAGCTTTTTACCCATCTATAATGAAAAGTGGGTGGCCTGTAAAAGCTTTTGAATTGTCAGGACTAGGGTCAGCAGATTTCAGAGAGAGCTTGTTCTGAGAGAGAGAGGAGGTCTGACAGCATGTGCAAAGAGAATTTCCATGAGGACTTCTGACCGTGCAGATACCCAGAGGAAGCTGGCAGAGACTCTGAAAGGAGAGCAGCATGCAGAGCATGACAGAGGTGAAGATGAACTTATCAAAAGCATCCTTGGGCTGTCAAGGGCAGGTTTATTCCTAGGCATAAATGGCTTCCTCTGGGGACTTGTGGAATATGTATTGCTGGGGGGAAAGTGCTGACGTTTATAGCGAAATGGGTCTGGCTTGCCCTGCTTCTGTACATGGCAGATGACTGTCCTGGGAAATAATGCCTCAGGTCAGTGATTTAATTATGTCTGGTTTGGAGACCTTTTACCATACCCGAGATAACTCAAGGCTTAAAGGATGGCTTTTGGAAGAGTCACCTGTTCAGCAGCAATAATCACCAATTACTAAGAAAAGATCACCTCACTTAGTCATTTCCCTCTTATCCCATCTTCCTACTAAAAGCTCAGTTTATAAAAGCTTTGCTTTCAGGACCGGTGCCACTGATAATCAGAAACCTCTCACTGTAAGAACATTTAAAAAAGAGTTTGAGGACCAATTATATAAATGTTTCCTCTTTTGTAAAACAGCTTTGGACTTGTAAACATACTGGGTCCACATCTCTCTAAATAATTCATCATGATGAATTATTTAGTTGTGTAAGCTGTGTTTTATGTAAGGAAATGTTTTTCTTAATGTGAAGGAAATGCAGGTATTTTAGATAATTTTGAACGAAACAGCTGCCATTTCACTATTTTGCTTCTGTCTGTGTTGCAATTGATTTTTGTCATGAGTGCACTCTTCAGGAATGGCTGATACCAGGTCTGTAGCGTGTCAAGGTGACTTCCTCAGCAGCAAAAATCACAAAACCTTTCAGCAGAATAAGGCTTATCAGAAGTTGCGGAGACCACTTCCTACTGTAGGTGTGCAAAGGGCATATTTTAGAATCATTGTTTATTTTCCAGATGAAATTGGGGATGACGACTTCAATCCATGGAAGAGGAGTAAAGGTGAATGCTGTTACTGATGGAGTCTTTTGCACAATGCTTTCCTTTTGGAGTCTCATTTGTGAGATTAACTTGAATTTTGTTCTCTTTTTTTATATTTGGATAGTTCTTTTGCATTTTCTTTTCTCTCCCCTTCCTTTTCCTTCCTCAACAACAGATGATTTTGAAGACAGCATGAATGAAACAAAATGTTGGCATGGTCTAGCTGGATTTCCTGACAAGATAAACATTAAGTTAAATGTGAGACATATGCTTTAGTGTTTGACTGTAATTTTATAGGTTCTTTTATATGTTATGGTTGGCAACAGAATCCCTGTAGCCTATTCTGGCTAGAAAGAACAGAATTTCTTAGTCTTAAGACAGATACATGATCTAAAATTGGTATATACCACTAGCTATACAGTGTGAGTGGTGAAGAGAATCTTGGTTATGAGTAGTTTCCATTCTGATACATTTTAAAAATGGACGTGGTTATTCAGCCATGGTGAATTTGTGATAGGGATGATGGTCTCATTATCAGCAGTCCTTTTTTCTGCCTTCATCCTACCTTTGGTGTTAAACTGACTGGAGGCAATGCAGCTCCATTTACTTCCACTGTGGAGTACAGACTTGCATTGGGTGAGAATATTTCCTCTGATGGTTGCACGGGTACAAAATAGGAGGGATATTGGCTCCAGCTCACCCTGTGAGACATTAGTTTGTGCAGCCAGATCACTGGAGAGAAGATGAATGCCATGCCCCTTCCCACCCCCCTCGATTTTTTGGGACCAGTCATACAATCTGGGAGGTCTTTGAACTGCAATGAAGTCTTCTCATCCCCCCTCACCTTTTTATGCAAGGATCTCCATGCAGAAATGCTATTGCTAGTTCATGTATGAGAAGATGCAGGCCCATGAGTGTTTGCATTTTATATGAGATCCTGGTCATGGGTGGAATTTAATTTGCTATACTTTAGTGATCTGCAGTGGAGTCAGCTTCATCTGAAGTAGCCGCCAGCTTTCTTTTTGTGGACAGGGCAGTGCAACAGATATTTCTAAGGCACTACACAGACAACATTTTTAAAATACCTACTTCAGGATAGAAAGATCATGCCCAAATTTTGTCTCCATTGTCTTAAATGGGAACCTGGACAAATAGTTGAGGAACAGCCATCTACACTGTAGATGTCTGTCATTTTACCAAGTCTAACCACTCTTATTTACTGTCAAAATATGGAACAGAGCATGGACATCCTGAGCCTTATCCCTCTTCTCCAGGCACTGTTGTCACTTGTTGGTAGGTTTCCTGATATGTGTGGCATAATGATCTTTTTTTGCATGAGGGATCATATGCAGACCTCCTGCCTTTGTCATTCGGGTTTCCAGTCTGTTCTGGTATTTGGCGTGGCAAGACCACCTCTCCTCTGATCTGCCATCACATTCCTCTGTATGATGTCCCACTTTGGACTCCTGGCTGGTTGCTGCACTACCACAGTGAAAGAATGGTGAAGCAGACCCTAGCATTGCTTCACATTACGTATACTAAAGGATTTTAGTCGTAAGATATAGTCAGGGAATAAATGGCATATTTGGCAAAAACATAGCATATTTGGAAAGTGCATTTGAGCTTTGAGGATGCAAAACCAATGAGCCAACTTGGATAACAGAGCCGCTATAACTGCCTTAGCCTGGTGCCCAGCTGCACCAGGATGCCACTGGGATCCACACCTGTTTGGTAGGGTGCTGCAGCCCAAGCAGAGCAGCATCCTTTCCTTGCTCCTGAGAGAGCTTGTTCAGAGATAGCTTAAGCACACCTCTGCAGTGGTTCAGATATGCAGTACCCTTTGTTTGGAGGAGTAATTTAGTGCTTTGTGTGGGTGCATTTATGGGAACACACAGCTTCTCTTAAAGAAATATGCATGTTTCTGGTACTTGCAGATGTTATAGCTGCACATTAAGAGGAAAAAAAAAAAAAGACACTTGGTGGAGGAAATTTCCATTATTCACCAGCAGTTCTTTGCAGACAACACTTTTAGTTGTGAATATCTTATTTGTACCTTAATAGCTTTTTCTGGGTGGGGAGAGAAGAGGGGTTCCCAAAGGGGTGAAATACGTCTGGTAGTAAGCAAATCAACAACCTTGTGAAAAAAATTGGACCTTAAGGCCTTGTTCCTACAACTGCTATTAGAGCAACAATAAGCCATGCTGAGGCTTGGCCCTCGTTGCCTTTGTCAGGACTCCCACCTGGACTTTGCCTTTGTTACTCTGGAGCCTAAACTTCTAATGTGGTTGTAGATTTTTCCTGGCTCATTCACAGCAAGTCTTTCTGACTCTGGTTGAAGTCAAGGAGAACAGCAGTATGATGCCAGGTGAATACCTAAAGCCTGAGGTGTGTAGAAATGAGAAAAAATTGAAAAATCCAGAGGGTAAACTAGACCCCAGACCCACGTCTGTCTTCCCCCACCCCACGCACAGACTTGTCAACCTGGATGATGTATGGAAGATATAGCCCATGTGCCTCTGTCTCCAGGCACACCAGTGGCTCTCACGGCAGCCAATCTCCGGCTGGTGGATGTGCTGTGCTGGTCCAACCTGCGGTGTCCTCACCGACTGTGGCTGGTGGTGCAGGAAGGAGGCTGAAATGCTTTGCTGCTGCAGCTGCTGACGTGAGTAGCTATAGCTGCTGGTGAAAGCTGTGTCCCAGACATTGCTGACAATATGTTGAGAAGTGCTTGTTCTCTTCTCTCTCCACCATTGTGCAATGTAGTACATGATCTTGCACAACTGCTGTTCACTTGACTTCTGTGGTTGCTTTGGTAGGATCTGCAGGTCAGGTGGGTGGGTTCTCACCAGGAACCTAAAGTATTCATTTAAAATTTTTGTCCCTTCCAGAGGGAATGGAAACTCCTTCCTTTTAATTTTAAGAACAATATTTATCTCATTTTGTTTATGAATCTTTGTCAAGTCTCAGCAAATCTACTGTAAGCCCCAAATCAGTGTTGAATACATCCTTTTTTTTCCAGATCATTGATTTAATGATCAACAAAATAATAAAGATGGTAGAAAATGCAGAATTATTACCCTTAGATGAGACTTGTGGAAACTTAACAAAGCTGTATGAAGGAAAATTAAATTCTCTGTTGATGAATACAAAGTAATGTACAATGGAAAGAAGTAACTTGAATGATTCATTGCCTTTGCTGGGTTCTAAATAAATTTTCACCACTTGAGGGGAGATCCTCCAGAAAACCTTTCTACATGTATGGTTATCTCAGTAAATAAAATCCTCTGTGAGTGAATAGAATATTTGGTGCATAAGAACTGGGATGAGGATTATTTCTGAATATAAGAATTAAACTTTTTTTTCTGCAGTGAAATACTTGTCGATTAAAAAATGTTTTCACTTAAATTAACATCAACCTGTGGGAAGTATTGTTCTTCTAAAATTTTTTTGGGGAAAAGCTGGAAATTAAGTGTTCCTTAATCCTATTGGAAAGTTCAGGGTCTGTTTTATTTTGAAATGCCTTTTTTAATTTCAAATTGCATTTTTTTTTTAGAAATAAAAAGCTGTTTAGATTTAAAAAAACCCAAAATCTCAAAATGAAATGTGCTGACTCACTGAAACACAGTGTTTCAGATGCATCAAAATATTTTTATTTCTGTCAAAAAATGTTATTTTGTGGGAAATACAGAGTTTTCATTTTGAGTCTGAACACAAATACCCACCCACTCACAGTTGGAGAATTGCTTGCTATAGGTCCCATGGGTGTGCACTCTAAAACATTACAATGTCTTACCAGAAGCATGGCATCTCCTAAAATAGTGCATTTTAATCTGGTCATTGTCTCCTATGGAGTCCACATCATAAGTGGGAGGCTTCAGGAGCAGGTGACCAGAATTATTAGTGAAAGGAAAACTTTTCTATGCTTTGGATTTGAGTAGAATGAGTATGTTATTTCAGCTGTGAGTGTAGAAAATCCCTTAGCTGAAGGGCCAGGTACTGATGTTCTCAGCTCCTATGAAGTTAATGGAAAAACCTCCCCTTGGATGGGGAAGGGTTTTCACTCCTGGTTTTAATATCAGCAAGGTAGCTTATACGCCAGGCTGGGTGCAGTAGTGTTCTGCAGAACTAACTGGCGAGTACCTAGAATAATAAGAGGTGAAACAGTTTACATTTCTCTCTTTCATTTTCCAAAATGTAAGAGAAAGATTTCATTCTGTGAAAGGCAATACATTGAATGTAGATTAAAAAACGTTTTTAGACCATGAAGCTTGCAAAAAACCAAACTAACAAAAAAACAGAGGACAAGGCTTAGGAGAATTTAAAGAAAATGGGGGGGGGAGGGGGGAAAAGTACTACTCATTTTTACAGCTAATGAAAACTTTTGCAGTTATAGGATGAGTGTAAAATCTCCCAGGTGCTGACACAGAGGCTCAAAAAAATGGAAAGTTTCCCATCAGATTCATTTTTGCATCAAGCAATATCTGAGGGAAATTATGACAAAACCTGCCCACTGTGAAATATGCTTTATAACTTTTCATTATCATAGAATCATAGAATAGCCCAGATTGGAAAAGACCTCAAAAGATCATTCGGTACAACCTTTCATGGGAAAGGGAGCCTAGATGAAATTATCTAGCAGCCTGTCCAATTGCACCTTGAAAACTCAAGCAACGTGGACTCTGCCATGTCCCTGCAGAGGTTGTTCCAGGGAGTGATTGTTCTCACTGTAAAAACTTTCTTTCTTATACAGGGATGAAACCTCTTCTGGTGTAAATTGTACCCATTGCCCTTTGACTGCTCCATGTGGCTCCTTGTGAAGAGTGAGCCTCTGTCCTCTTTGTAGCCGCTCTTTAAGTACTGGAATCCTGTGATGAGGTAATCCCTGAGCCTGTTCTTCTTCAGGGAGGAAAGACCTAACTCCTTCAGTCATTCCTCATAGGGCAGGTTCTCCAGCCTTGCTTTGATCACCTTCATGGCCCTCCTTTGGACCCTCTCCAGTCTGTCCACGTCTTTCTTGAATTGTGGGGACCAGAACTGGACACAGTACTCCAAACATGGCTCCACAAGTGCTGAGTAGAGTGGGTCGATCGCATCTCTGTCTCTGCTAATAATAATAAAGATGCAGCCCAGGATCCAATTTGCCTTTGCCGCTGCAGCGGCACACTGCTGACTCATGTTTAGCTGGTTGTCCACCAGAACCCCCAGGCCCCTTTCAGCAAGGCTGCTCCCCAGCCACACAGATCCTAGCCTGTACTGGGCTCTTTGGTTACGTTGTCCCAGGTGCAGGACTTTGCACTTGTCTCTGTTAAACTTCCTACAGTTGTTGCTTGCCCACTTTTCCAGCCTGTCCAGGTCTCTCTGTAAGATGTCTCTCCCTTCTGATGTGTCCCCCTCACCACCCAGTTTGGTGTCATCAGCAAACTTTGTGAGGGTGCTTTTCAACACCATCGTCCAGATCATTTATGAAGACGTTGACCAGCATGGGGCCCAGTATGAATCCCTGGGGCACCCCACTTGTGACAGGGTGCCAGCCTGAGTAAAAACCATTGATCACCACACTCTGAGTGCAGCCTGTTAGCCAATTTCCTACCCATCTTGCAGACCGCCCATCCAGTCTGTGTCTTGACAGTTTGTCTTACAGATACAGTTTGTCTAGTTTGTCATTACAGGATTATTTTCACTTTTCATTGAAACCTCTGTCATTGGTCTTGCTATTGCATATCTGCATGCCAGATTTGTCTCCGTACTCTGAAGTCAAAAGGTGAACTCCGATACCCATTTCTTGGTTCATAAACCCCTACCCGCAGGTAGAGATGTTTGTAGGTTTTTTTTTTTCAGTGCTGAAATTGTTAGGTCATAGTGCACATAACACTACACTTTACTACACAGAACGCTATCTGTATTTTGCCTTGCTTTTTAAATGTCACAGTGCCCTTCCCTGCTAAAAGCATTCAGAAAGCTGGGTTTTGGTGCTGCATAGTGTTATGCAAGATTTTTTGTAAAAAAAGAAAACCAAACCTGTTAATTAACTTTCTCAGCACTTTTTTTTTTTTTTTGTAAAAATGAGAATTCCATTTATTCAATGTGTAGAAAATAAGAATAGTGAACTCTATACTGAAAATGGAGGGGACAAAATATAAAGGCACTGCAGAATGCAAAGGCTTAGTATATACACAGAGAAATAAGATGTTTGTCACAACAGAAACCAAAACTAAAATGAGTTTGTTCTCTTCCACCTGCATGGTGAAGTTGTCCTATAATAAATTTATTATTGGCAATCTTTTCTTCACGGCTCAAAAGAGACCCATCTGCTTTACCACAGTAGATTAAAACATTCAGTGTCTTTCTCAAGAAAAATCCCCATTGTACCATAGCTGGATTTAATATTTGCCATTATCATGTAGCTGTGATTGTAAAAGGCAGTTGTTAAAAACCGCAGTGTTCATGATGGTACGTTTAAAAGAGGAAGGCTAAAGGTGGCAAAGCTCCAGTAGGCATTTTTCTTTCTTTTTTTTTTCTCCCAGCTTAGAAACACCCCTTCACAGCTTGTCCCCTCTCTTTTCGCTGTTTGTCAGCATATTCTATGACCTCCCCTAGGTTGCATGTAAAATGGAGGCAGAGTTATGTAAAATAGCTCTCAATATAATGAACTTCTCGTAATGCTTGGGCCTGTTCTTATCTCCATGTCCCCATACCACAGATTGCCACAGAAACAAGGGAAATACTCTCATAGCCACTTCCCTGCAATTGTGTTGTACCATTATTGCTTCATGCTAATCTGCCCAGGAATAATTCCCTGAGTGGAACAGGTCCTGACTTCAGTGGTGCTTCAGCATGTAATGGGATTGGCCTGCTCATCTCCAGTTTCATGGACACGTGCTGGCCATTGCCTCCTGCTGATTTGTCCTCGGCTCCTCTCTCCTCATCTCCGTTGTCACTGCATGGGAACCTGCTACGTTTCTGTTTCGTCTCAGCGTTAAGCCCAGCAAACCACCATGCTGACTGCTAGGGCATGGCTCCCAGGTATTTGTTTTTCCTTTTGTCCTTCTCCCCATTAGCCAAGACAGAGAGCTGTACTGACCCTCTCTCCTCTGGTTTTGGAAGGTAGCTCCTCCCTTTCCTCCCTCCCTTACCCTCAAAATTAAATCTCTTTCTTCTCCCCTTTTGTCCAGTTTGGGAAGGATGATCTTGAGGTGGGTCTATCCTTGTGCTTCTTTGTCTCATAAGAGATGGTCAACTCCTTCTCTCCTTTGGCTTGGTGTCTCTGGGAAGCAGAATGTGAGTTCTGCACCCTGGAAGCTTGTTCAGCTCTGAGAATTGAACAGGTCCCTGAAAGCAATTGAATTGATGCAGGAAAAAAAAAAATTTACTGATCTCTGTAGTCCCTTCATCTTAGGTGGGCTTGAGATTGCTGTATTTCCTGGTAAAAGAAGCTGGATCATCCATGTTCTTCCTTCCATTCCCCGGCTTCCCTCTCCATGCCTTCATTCCCTTTTCTTCCAACCTATAACAAATCTCTGTTTCTCCAAAACCTGATCATCTTTCCATAGGAAGGGGGCTTTCTTTCCCATCTCTCTCTCTTCTCCTGCAGAGTTCAAACCATCTAGACACCCCCCCCTTGGGAGGGGAGCAGTTTTCCCAGGTAGGACCATGTTCTTATCTCTGCTGTGATCTGTCTTCTGGAAGGACCCCTTCCTCTTCTAACCTAGGGAAAGAAGAGAAAGAAAATGGCAATCTTTAAAATTGTTCTTCTCTAAATGGTTGCAATTAATTACGAAGGCTACAGCTACTGTGAGATCAGCTAATAAACTCCTTGAACAGGTCTCTGAAGTCTGTATTAGAAGTGTATGAGTCATAGTTGCACCAGCTGATTGCAAATAAGTGGGTGGGAGGGGAAGAAGCCAGTACTTTGTACTGGCAAGGTATGAATAAAGAGCTATCAGCAGGCCTGGGAAATGAGCAGGGGTGAGTTTGGACTGACAGCTCTGCAGCAGGGAAATGGAGGCAACTGAGTGCTTGTCAAAGAAGTAAAGCCTCAGCTTTTAAGTTAAATCACACCTTGAAAGCAACCTGTCCGAACGATGGAAGTGGAAGATCAGCAGAGGTTCGGTCAGGCTCTAAGCTATGCAGTTTAGTACATGTGGTGCACGATTTCATCTCTGTGCCCTGGCCTGACTACTTGTATGTGGCTCCTTGAACATCAACATTTGGAATAGGAATGCACTGTGATTTGAGTGAAATCAGAAAACACGCTCAAGTTGCAGTGTTTAAGATCAATGTGATGAAACTATCTGCATCCGTGGCCTGTTACAGTCAGAGACTCCAGATGCAAAAGTCAGTTCTGAACCTGGGTCTGAGCCTAAGATTTGGTGAAATTATGTCAGAGGGTCCTCTTGCAGAGGCTAGGGTGTGTTGTGTTTGATTTGCAGCAAAACTCTGCAGATTTTTTGAGTGAGGAAAACCCAGAACGAAGGAAACTGGGAAAATGATTTTGTGCACCCCACTCCAGCAAAACACCCTGCCTTTCCACGTATCGCTGCTCAGCCTAACTGCTCTTTGTGTGTTACAGCACTAGATCAGAAGAGGTTTGTCAGCCCTGTGAAGCTAAGCCTTGGCCTTTAGTTGCTTTCTGAGACTCAGGAGGAAGTACCATCTGTGTGGACAACATCTTCTGCAAGCACTGCCCCACTGACGGATGAAGCTTCTTGTGGGTCATAAAATCACGCGCCAGTTTGCCGTGTTCCACTGAAAATGGCTGTTTGTGTGATTTGTATTTTTGAAAGATAAGTGCAGCCAAAAGGATTTACAGGATTAGTGTTTACAGATGGTAATATTCAAGAGTGATCGGGAGGGTGGGGCACAGGGCTCAGAAGATGCAGATCTTATGCTTTGTCACTGAATGTAGTCTTAAGCAAGTAATTTCTGCTTGTCTTGGAAAACTCACCCAGCCTAGACCAGATATGGTGTTTTCTGTTCTCTCTGAGGAGATAATGCAGGAGATAACCTTTTTGGGCACATCTTGCTTGGGTTTTTGAGATGTCATCTGGACTTTTGAGGTGTACGTATTGGCTTGCTGCTTTTAGCACGTCATAAGCTAGACAAAACGGGATACAGTCTTGCAGGTGAACAGACGGTGGTGGATGGAGAGTCATGAGTTGGGTTTAGCATGGGGCCAACAATGCATTTCATATTGGGAAAATAAGAAACTATGGACAACTCATGCCTGGAGGATAAAGACAGTATGAGAATGTGATCTCCTTGCAGTATGAAAAACCAATCCACACTGGCTGATCTAGTTATAAACCCAACATTCTAGGGCAGGTTAAAACAATTCAGCCAGACACATCATCAATAACCGATTATTTGCAGCTAAAATTAGACCTGGAATTGGTATTTTGTATCTTAATTAAAACAAAGCTATCTTTATCAATAAGCTATGACAACTTTGAGCAGACATTTCCTAGTGAATGTTAATCCCTCAGTCTCTTTTGATTAGTAGATGGGATTACATTAAAATCGATCCTCCTCCTGAGGTCCATTTGTGTGCTCTCTCTCAGTATTGAATTACGTAGCTGGCCTCATGCCAGGCACAGGTCCCCTATCGGGACAATGAAATCACAGCCGCAGTGATGCTCATTTGTGTTTTACAGTATGCCATTTATTTATTACAAAAGGCTCGGGAGACTTAACGCCTTGGTGAGGTATTATCTTAGGCTTCAGACCTCTGTCAAACCTTATTACTCTCTTCTCAGTTCGGTTTGCATGTAACCAGCTTTTGAAGAAAGGAGGAGAAAGGGTAAAGAAGAAAAATAATGTCATATTTAAAATCTAGTGAGATTTTCTCAGTTGTACAGGCTGATCTGAGGGGATTGTTGAGTTTCAGCCCAAGACAAAACATCACTGGAGGAGCTCAGAGAAACAAGCATCAGTTTGGAAGCGTGTGGATCTTGTAAAAAGACGGGCCCCCCTGGCTCATAATTGAGCTTTGGACAGCCAAGCCCTGAAAGAAGCTGTCCCTAAATTGTGCTGACCTGTTGTAATTGTTCTCTGAGGGTCCCTCTGAAGCTGGTGGGAGTCAATGACATGGTCCTTACTGAATTCAGGAGCAGAGAACAACCTCAGTGTCTTTGTCTTCTGTTGCAATGTTGTTTCTCAGAAATTGAGAGTAATTAAAGCTATGAACAATTCTTCCTAGGGAAAATGAAAAAACTTCATAAAAAGTAACAGAGAAGAACTGTTGGCAGTCTGGAAAGTGTAAGAGCTGGACAGCTTTCCATTTAACTCCCTCCCACCTTTTCCATCTGTAGCTCTTGTCATCAGTCAGCAAGCCAGCCAGGAGATGGTGATAGCTAAATGGTGTGCATTCCCTTAAGGTTTGAGATTACATCTTTCCTTTCCTCTCTGATATCCTTTAATAGTCAGCTTTTACAAGGTGTGCTGTGTTCCATGACTTGTGCAGTTGTGATCTGGTAGCTATCTTCCAGCACCTGACTGGTTCACTTGGAGTTATATGAGCATCTCATGAGAGTGTGAACTGATCTCTTAACTGAGCTGCTAAGCATAATTCTGAGCCTGCCAAGGCTCAAATGTGAAGTGGAAACATACATATAATTTAGACAGGAAATATAAAACATTATGGGATTCCTTACACTGTTGTAAACGATGTTCTGTATCACTTTGCTTATGTGATTTGGCATTTCTAACAGAATTAATGCTCTGTGGTAACAGTAAGAAGGACGCTGGGCCTGAGTGGAATGGAAGTAATGTGGGATGCGAGTGACTGATGTTCCTTGAAATGAGGAATATAAGAGACTCAGGATAGCAGGCTAATTATGTAGCTTGTTTATTTTTCAACGAAGGTCTCATTACTATAGTCGGCGTCAAATGGAGGAGAGGAATCAGTTATTCACTGTCTTGGATCTGTTTATTTTTAGATCTGCAGGTTTGTCTTTGAATACCCAGAGATGTGACGTTAAGAGCTTCAGAGGAAGAAAGATGGACACAATACCTTGTTATATTTCGTAGCAGTGAATCTCTGGTGAAGAGTCCCATGAGTCCATGTTCAACTTCATTTATTTATTTATTTATTGTGGTAGCAATACCCAGGGTTCAGGATAGATACTTTATCATCTTTGATTGTGCTTCAGCCAGTATTTCACCTGCAACCCTCCCACCAAGTTTCCAAATAAATTAATTGCTACACAGCATTGTGTGTTTCTTAAAACTGTACAAAAATTTAGGAGGTGGGGTGTAGGTGCTAAATATTTATTTTTTTTACTGTGATCTTTCCACTCAGGAAAAAGCATCCCTAATTGGACTGGTTAAGAAACAGAAATGCTAACAAGCTTTACCAAGTGAAGTTGATGATGATAATTCTGTCTTGGAACGGCAACACGAACATGAACATATGTAGCTTTAAAACAGTCTACTGTCCTTGTAGTATGCTGAGGCAAGAAACTTCCAGTGCAAAACTGAAAAAGAAACATAGGATACCTTCAGTAGTATGAGACTGATTAAAAAAACCCTGCTGATTGGTTTCTATACTTCAAATGTTTTCATAAAGCTGTGGGGAACGTGCATGGTCCAGTTTCTTCTGGTTTATTTAGGCATGTGCAACGTAAAAAATGGCTTCTTCGTGCTGCTGTTTTCCTGCAGAATCAGGGCTTTTGCACTCTGTCTCTCCAAAGATGCTGTGGTGTAGGTTTGAGTTGTGTTTTCTTGAGGTGCTGCCTCATCTGACTCTGTTCAGGGTAATCCATTTTATCACGATAGCTGGCAAAAAATGAGGAATGGTGAATTTTCCTTTGTATTTCAGTGTGTTTCTTTAGTCTCATGTGGCCGAATCTCTTTATGCAAAGGATTGTTTTGTTTCATTTAATTTTCCTAGATGTTAGTGGCTTTCTCCCAACACAAAGAAAGCTTGTGCTAAGCAAACCACTTCTATATTTTGCCTACCTAACTGCATGCAAGCTGGAAGTTGCTTCTTTCCGTGGCGAGCTCCCTACTGTTCTGATGAGCCTTGAAGAGTCTTGGGCTTCCATGTACCCAAGCTCTGTGGCAGTGGTCCACGTTATTGTATTACCAGAAGTGACTGTTTACCCATAATGCTNATCCCCTGAAGATTTGCTTGCTTGAGTTTAGGCACAGGTATGCACTATTAACCTGCACTCTCTCTACCCTGGGTGTTGTGCCTCCAAAATCAGGCTAGACTGCAAGTGGACTTGAGCTGCTGAGCATCCAGGTTGAGCTCAGTATCAAATTTTGTCTGGAAAAGCAGATTTTGTTTTCTTAGATATTGGAAACAAGTTCCCTATATAAATCCTCCGTACACAACCAGTGAGACCAGTTTTTGCACATTGTGCTGGAAGAGCACATACAAGGCAAGTCATATTGCCTTTAATTGGCTTTTTTTCATTAGTGGAAGGATGATTTTACTTGATTTCTTGTCTACAGAGACAACATTTTAGTTGAGCTCTCTGGTTTGACGTAAAGAAACAACAAATTTCTTTGGGATTTCTCAACACGGTAGACCACAGCAGATAATTCCCTTATACCTTTTTTACAGTGTCTGAGCTACAGTAATGCTGTTCTTCCTCCATCAGTGATGCAAATCATTACTGACTCTGTGGTGAGCCAGGCTGATCCTTGCCCAAGTCACTCCTTGCTGCAGGTCACTGTCTTCTGTTGATCGATGCAGAACGAGGTGGAAGCACTTTGTGGCCAATTAATTGTCAAAATGACTCTAATGATATTGGTAAGTATGAGACACAGTAAAGAGTTCAGGGCCTGCTTTGAAGCAAAAATTAAGTC
>VYZW01036738.1:163314-217670 GCA_013401315.1 Balaeniceps rex | reverse complement strand
TTACTCACAACTATAAATAATTTTTTTTTTTGGTGGTTTTTTTTTTTTTTTTTTTTTTTTTTTTTTTTTTTTTGGGGGGGGGGTGGAGTTGGTTGGGTTTTTTTAAAAGAATCATAAACAATCCCTGCTTTTAATTCTGTTTACTTACTTTTCTAGTGGTTAGGCATTCAACCCAACATAGGCTACAAAGCTAACCGAGGCACACCCAGTGCCGGCTGAGCTTTATCATTTCCTTACCATGAGAAACTAAAGAACAATATAACCTTTATAGTAATAGATATTCAGGGATATTTGGTGGGCCTGGCAAATGCTACTAAAAAAAGTAGCTAAGAACAATTGTTCACTTTGACCATATTGGAACCTGTAACCATTCTTTGTTCAAAAGCAAAAATGCAGACAAAGGTTTCAGTCACACAGGTTTAGTTTACAACATGTGGACCAAACGTTTGCTACATAAACATTTGTAATTCCATGTAAATCAAGTTAATCACATGCTGTCAGGAATATCTGTTAATTTCCCGTTTGTGTTTGTTACTCATTTTTTTCCTCAAGCGTTTAAAATTGCTATCTTAAGAAGCCTGACATTTAGTTACAGGAAATAAATGCAATGTAATTGGAAAAATGAATTATAAGTAAAAAAAAAATAGTAGACCCTCAAACCCAAAAGGCTGAAAACAGGCAAGCATTTCTAATATGAACTACAGGGCACAAAAAAAGATTTTGATTTCTGCCAATATATTTCATCATGGTAGCTGCAACTGTTATTAAAACAAAAATGTGCAATATCAAGTGTTCTTACAGATACACATTTCACCTGCAGACATTTGTGTGCCTCACAGTGTTTTAAAAAAGATGCATTGGATGGGCAAACGCACACTTTGTGACCTGCCCGACTCGCTCGCTCTCACTTCTGCAAAGGCACTGAAGAGCCAGGGCAGATCATCTGCCAATCAAATCCAGAACCTCGACAGACTTTTCTACAATAAGAAGGAAAGTGGCCTATGAAAGGAGATTCTGTTACCCAACATGGAAAAGCAAGGTACGTTATAATTTTTCTTCAGTAAGTTATGCAGTTAGTAATGGAGACTCTCAAGCAATGAGGTAAATAAAGGAGGAACCATTAGAACTATCCAGTAAATACTCACTGAATTTCCCCAAAGGCAAATATTGCCCGTGGAATTGTCAACTGTCAGTATTAAGTGTGAATTTAGGCCCAAAGGACAGCCACAAGTCCTTTAAAATTCAAATATTTACCAAAAAAACTTTTCAGAATGACCTTGCCTTGAACAGAGTAACCTTTATCTTATGCTAACACCATATAAACACTTGTAGGTATTTCCAGAGCACGGTGATATGCTTGGAAATTTAACTTCAATAATCTTTGAATGGATAAATAATCTTTTACTGTCCCTTAACTCTCTTGTCATAGGTTAAAATAGATCATGAAGATAAACCTTTTAGCACTTTAAAAAGTGCTGTATTCTCAACTAAAGCACATAGCAATTGTACTAATGTATCATCATGTACTTTGGGGGAAAAAAAAAAAAAAGAGGGTCTCAGTATTTTCTACTCCTTCAACAGTAGAAATAGTGACTAGAACTCAGTTTTATATATTAAGAGGGTTTTGATGGACCTCTGGTGCTAGGCTGAAATAGTGGTGCTGGTGGGGTTTTGTTTGGTGGGGGGTGCTTGTTTTGGTTTGTTTTATTTAAAACCAGAAGACCAGGGAGAAGGGAGAAAGCCTAACAAATTTTAAATCCCTGAAAGTGTGGGCTGCGTGTACAGTTAATAATTTAATTTAAAGAGAGTTCCCATTTATTTAAAGATAAGACATAGTTCAATACACTACTCTATAAAGATATAACAACCAGTAACTGCTGAATCAATTTTTTTTTTTCATTTAGCTTCAAACTTTGATATAATAGATTACTATTAATTTAATTAAAATGTTTGGTATATTTCTGTGATAAGTAATCCTTTTTGTAGGATTTCAACAGTGAGCATCTGTGCTGTAAGTGATAGATCTATGTGCATTATCTCTCTTGCAATATTAAACAAAGGGAATATTTAAAAATATAGTAAGTCTGTATTAATGTTTGAATTGAAAACACAAGCAACAAAAATTACACGGGTGAATTGTTTGTTCCACAGTCACCTGGGCCAATAGTTCAGCCCATTAGTACTTCCGCTGCACAAGACGCAGAAATACACTGTATTGTAATTCTGTATTAAGATCTCTCATACAGATTTTGAACATTTTGCAATCAAATGTGCAGCAGGAATATCTGGCATTTGAAAGACACTGATCACAGAACATATTTTTTTCATTAAAGAAAATTTTCTGCTTAATTAATCTTCTATAGTTTACATGAAACCTAAGAAATGGAATCTTGTGTCCCTGAAACATCTGCATTGCCTTAAAATTTGAAGTTGGTATGCAGCCCAGTGAGCCATTAAGTCACAAATGAAGTTGAACCTTATTCACTTTACATAACTGCATCCAGATCATATTTGTTCTGCCCATTCACATTTCTTTCCAATTATCTTTAATTCTGAAAACAGACACGTTATCAAGGGTTGAGGAACTCGCCTTTACCCCACATCAGACATCACAATTCTTCCTGACAGCGGTAAAGAAAATAGGTAATGATGTCATTTGTCACTGATCACAGTCAATAGATTATTGAATGCCTCAGGAATTTTTCTGAAGTATTTGCAATGCTCTGTAACTATCTGGTAGTGAAAGTAAGAATAATGCCACAGCCAAAAAACATAACAATGCCAAGAGGAAAAACAAGCCTGAATATAGTGTTTGACAACTGAAGTCCATGGCAACTTCTAAAGAGACTGTGCAAGACATCTTGTGCAGTGAAGAGAGGAAATATTCAGTCACATCTCTTGCTGAGCTCTGTATCACAGTCCTGTTCTGGAGCTGAGATGGGCAAAGGCAGCATCACGCCGAACGGTCTCATCTCCAGCCCAGAAGAGTGGAGGAGCTTCCGTAAGAGGAAGAGATATCATTAACAACTATTCACATAAAACTAACTTGTCTGTGGGTAATTCCTCTAACATCAATTCTACTCACCTCAGAGTTTTGGAAAAGAAAAAGATTAATCCAAAGTGCACGCGAGTATGGAAATTTTACAGTTCTGCTGACCAAAACAGCATTAGCTGTTCCTAATCAGCTCCTTGGCGTATACTTTAAGTTTCACATCTTGTTTTGATAAAGACAAAACTTGTCCACCTCCTCATTTCAAGTAACCCTTAATACATCTTTCACCTTTCTGACAATAGCATGAAAAGTACTCCTGTGATAATAATATACTTCTTTCTGACTAAGCATGCCCAACAAGACTATTAAAGACCTATTATGTCCTATTCAGGATGCAGAAATCAATCCAAAGTGAGTAAGTGACCGTTCAGGAAAAAAAAAGACAAGAAAAAGAACTGGGTATTTTAAATTCAGATTTACATTACAAAGTAGGAAGACTGGTTACAAACGTGACACATCAAGAATCCTGAAGAATTATTTCAAATAATTTTTCAGTCCAGCAGTCAGACGTAAAATGTCAAAGCTGAACATGATTTTCCACACCAAGCAGGTTTTCCCCCCCTGGCTCATTATTTGATGCATTAGTATATGGTATGGGTAGGTACTGAAAGGTGACTTACATGCATTTATTAAATCACCATGGTTTTACAAAATTCCTAGATAAGGCAATGATCTCATAAGTAGTAGTCTCTTGGGAAATAAAAACCACGCTAGGCATCCTTTTCTTTGGGCGTCTTTAACAATTGGTTGTTTTCAATCAGATGGCAGTGGGGAAAGTCTAAATTGCAGCAGAAGGTTACAAAAAAAAACACTAGGAGCATTACATATCAAAGTATTCAGTTTCTTCTACCTCCATGTGAAAGTGTTATGATGTGGAGTAGCAGAGTATCCAAAGATCTGATGCTAGTACATCGGCCTTTTACTGCATCATAGCGAAAAATTAAAAATGTGAGCAATTACAGTTAGATCCCTCTAATGAATATAAACTAATTGTTAAGAGATGAAGGCCACCTTCTTCTACTGAATAATACCTATAATTTGAAACTAATAGCCTATCCTATGCCCCTGTTTCACATTGGACAGATAGATACTAAGCAAGATTCATATAATTCAAGGCTGGAAAAGGCCAGATCAGGTCCCCTAGTCTGGCTTAGTGTATAATGGCCCATATAAAGTGGGCGACCACAGTTGATCTGGGACTGAAACCCAGAACTTGTGACAGACCAGCACAGACCTTTGAAAAATCCAACCTTGATCCAACCAAGATACACAGACAGAGACGTTCATTTCACTTCCATGGTTTACTTTATTGACAAGGGCAAAATTTAAATAAAATGCAGAAGTTATAAGAATTCAGTCCTCAGGCAGTGAAAAGAAATCTGAGAAACTGTTCGGGAAACTATTCTCCTGAAACAAATGCATTTTTCATGAAAATGAAAAGACAGTATTTGCTATTAGGAACTTCGGGCTATCTGGCCCTTATCCTCAGAATACACAAAGCAGCAGATGCATTCAGCCAACAGCATCATCAGCTTTGGACACTGGAGTAAAAATGCTATAGGACATTTCTAAAGGGACTCAGTGGTTTCTCTCCCTTGGAAGAGCTCAGCTCTGCAGCAATAAGCTGACATTTTCATTTCAGATCACTATATCTGATGTACTCTTTTTCATATCTTGGGTATTGTAGGAAGCAAAAATCATCGTGAACAATGCCTACCCACACTCAAATTATTAATTGCAATCATATATTAATTTTCCAATATTGCTTCAAATAAAGTGTGAAAACATTTTGCATTAATCTATGTCTGAAAAATAGCTCATGAATAATTCATTCAATAATAACTCCTCCAATCAAAGAATGATTTAAATACATTTTACTAGTGTTGGAATAGCTCTGTTCATTATTACTTCACAGAATTCCATGTAAAAACAACGCCCAAATTGCTTCGAACTCTGCTATTATTAGCAACTAAAATTATTCTTGCACCAGAAATTCCTATTCAAGGGAAAAAAAAAATTCACACTGGCTACATAAAAATTCCCTACCGCCATCCAAATATATATATAAAAATAAATAAATACCTATCTCTGGGGAAGAATGGGAGGTCTCCTGACAGATTTAAGGATGCAAACTCAGTGGGAGAGAGATGCATCCCAAATCCATTTTCATCCAAACAAACCCCAAGCTTTTGTACGCACATCTTCCAATTGTGGTTTTGAAAGTTTACCCTTGGAGCATACCTGGCAGCAGCTGAAAATGGTAAGTGCTCCAAATCCATTTCATGTAATCACAACCGTGACCTCCCTGCCTCTGTCCTCCAGGAAAGATTCTGAGGCACATGCCATGTGAGGAAAACTGAAACCAAATTGATTATTCATTTGTGTTATCATCATCCCCTCCTGGATTAAATGAGAAGCTTCTATTACATGGCAGACTTCTGCTTCACTAAATCCTGTTTTTTCACTTTGCTTTTTCAGATTCATTTTTATCCTTCTTTTCCCCTCTTGTGCAAGCCTTATTGTCTTCCTTTTCAACTGCAATTATCACTTTTCAATACTAATCCTTTCCCAAACAGCCTAGATTTTCACCCCTTTGTAATGAACCAGATTCCTCAACGTTTGATCCAGTAACTGGCTTATTTTACCCTCTAATCCCTCATTTGCCACCTCTGCATACAACCTGGATCTTTCCCTACCTAAACAAGCCATTTTCCACACTCTCATTACCTCTTCCTTTGTACTTCTCACCTCATCCTCTCTAGTCCATAGAATTACCAATTCCTTTTTTGTCCAATAAACCTTGTTCTTTTCTTGTTTTACCTCTAATCTTATTTTCTCAAAATATATTTCAAGCCTTTTTTTTCTTATTTAATTCATGTTTAATGCTCAAGACTTTAGCTGAATACTTTGAGCTGTTGCTTTGTATGGTGTAACAAAGAAAATCAATGATAATCACAAAGCGTACCAAAATACACAAACCAGAAGCATAAAAGATTTGTTCCAATGGGTTGTATGTATGCATACAGTGTATTTAAGCTATACTATCTCCCTATTGAGCTCTGATGAACCTCTGTCTGTAGCGGAGGTACATCTGTAGAAAAAGGCTTCCTTCCTACTGGGCTGCATAAGCATAGAGAGAAGGAGGGGAGTTTTTAATGCCTCACATTGAGTTAAAATCACCAGCTATTTGTAAGGGTAGAACCATTTTTATTTTGCAAACAACCACATTTGGATTAGACAGCCAGCATCATCAGACACAGACAGTCTGAGTCCTACCACAGCCAAGTTTATTAAACTCCAAAGACAACTTGATGCGTTCCTTTAGACTTCACTGATATTTCTCCCTAAATATAGCTTCTTTTTGAATGAAAAACAGAAAAAAGATGCAAAGAAAGAACACAGAGAACAGTTCAACCAGACAAAGTAGCATTTCTTTCTCAAACTGTAATAAAGATTTTATACACAGATATCTTTTATAGGGACAGAAGAGCTTTGTCCACTTCCCTGGCACCAATGGCCTGAATTAGACAGCAAAAGACTCTCCACCTTTAGGCAGAGAGCCACGGACAGGCGATGCCAGGGCATTCACGTGCCAGATCCCATGTCTGGGCAAACAGTTCATGGGATATCATTTCTGCCTTCACAAGCTGAAGGCCACTGGGGGCAGTGGCAAGATGCGCGCTCCCGACATGACCCTCTCCAAGACAGAGCCAGTGTGCGGAGCTGGGCTCCCATGCCCCGAGAGCTGGTGTAAGAGCCGGCTTTTCCACTCCAGCTCCTTCACAGACGGTCCCTTTGTGAGTGCCAGAGCTGACACATCCTCAGTTCTCTCAAGAATACTGTCAGTCTTTCCCAGTGTGTTTATACCCCAAACATTGCCAGTTTACACAAGATCTAAATAGTCATGGCTGTAGAAGAACTCCAGTTCACTTTCAGGTTTGTGACATCTGGCTCAACCAGAAGTTTATACCACTGAACAGATATTTCTTCAAAGATGAGTCTTTAAAAGTGAACAATCCAATATACACTGTACTTGGATTACATTCTTTCAGAACATCTGCAGTGATGCAAACATCCTGAAAGCAGAACAGATTGCAAGGATTTAAATCTGCATTAGTGTTAGTTTTATGCATTTACAGTTTCACGCAAAAAGCTACGGATATCCAAAACCACTGGGGTAAGAGAGGTTAATGGGATTGATTTGCCAGACTACATGCATTTCCATAATGTTGCTATGATAGATATTTTCCTCAGAAATTTAAGGATTACTATCACATGTCTAGAGGGCAAGCACCAAGGAACAGAAGCGTGTGAACCCTTATCAGACTATCTTTAATGTGCAGCATTGTTAGAAATAATGTAATTAAGGATAGTAATATGGATTTATCAAATAAATTATGCTAATTATATTATAATTGTAAAATTATAATTAAATATTCAATTATAAGAAACACAAAGGACATTCAACAATTACATGGCATGTCTTTGTCATGGTGAATATGTTTTAAATTAACATAGCAGCTCATTAAAACCAGCTGATTTTATGGAACTACATATGACAGTTTTACTGTGTACTTACACTGACATTAAAGTCAAAATCAATGTACAGTACTATGAAAGGAGACACTTCCATCCCACTTACTTAAGCTGACGTGCTTTGTTAAACTGATGTAACTGTGTTCAAATGTATGAAAATGGGCTATCCTCTTCCTTTTGTGCCACTTTTTACCCAGCTTTTTTCCACAGAGCTCATTTACAGTGCAGCTCCACAGATACTCCTACCACGCCAGTAAACAAATGGCAAATTTCTGTGCAGGAGTGGCCCAGGGCAAGCAGGCACTTCTTAAAATAGCTTCATCATCAAAACCAGAGTCTCCTGTGGTACCTAACGTGCATACCTCAGTGTTCAGGGAAATTCCCTAAAGTCTGCTCTGAAACATGTTTATCCAAGTATTGCTTGATCATTAAGAACTACTTGGGACATAAGCACATATGGTAAGTGGTTTCAGAATAAACAGGCATTATGCATACAGTTTGATTCAGACTGGAAAAAAACCCTTGCTTTCTCACTTTTAAATAAAAGGAGCCCAAACAAGCTGCAAGTGGTTGAAAGTTTATCTTATTAATCTCCTTCCCCCCATCCCTAATATATTATAAATAAGCATGTTACTACATGTTTTTGAAAACATATTCAGCAGAATGGAAGGACAATTAAGCTTATCTCAATTAAAAAAAACTACATTAGGGCATTAACACTTACTAAATTTCTCTTTTATATGGTAGGAGAAACTTGGTATAAAAAGTAGGAGGGTATGAAAGCATTTAGGTTTTGGCTAGTTTCTCACCAGTTTAACTAACTTTTTGAAAGTAATTTGAAGTACTGTATTTAAGAAATCCCTAAAGCCTCACTTCAAACAGAATTTGAGGCATAAGTCAACTCTGAAAATAAAGAGAAATTGAAATTGGTAATGAAATCTTTGTTTACTTTGGGTAAGGTAATCTACAAACACCGCAGATTTCACTCACTCAAGCATCTTCTCTTCTTCCTGCAAATTCTGACTCTTTCTATTCAATGTTTTTAAGCAGAGGTTACATTCCACTTAAATGCAGGTGAATGCTGTGTACAAGAGAAAGCAAAACATGAAAATAATTTAATTTATATAGCCTAGTTCAATGAAACAGCCTCTAAACCCCATCAATTTAGATGCTTACTGATAGGTAAGACATCAATCATTTTAAATAGACTCCTGTATATGATCTTTATTTAAGATCAAGTCCTCCTCATATCCATTATTATCATTGTCAAGAAAACCACCACAGTTAGTAATATTATAATCAAATTAACATTATATTGTATGCAAAGATAAGATCACAATCTTATTGGGGAAGGAATAAAGCCACACATTTGTACCCAGTATGAGAACAACATAAGCTCTTCAGGACTCTCAACTTAGAGCACCTGCAGTTACATCTGGCTATGTTTTCCATCATCATTAGCCTCTCCCAGTACTCTGAAAACAGAAGCTTTCAACTTAACAGACTACAAACAGCACTAACTATAACTTCTGCACAGTTCAAGCTGTTGCTCCTCTCACGCTACCTTCTTTAATTGACTGCCAATATACTATTTCACCTCATCTTAAGTGACCTTGAAACAAACTGCCACTAAGTTCTCCCTACAGGAGACAAATCTGAATATTGTGCAAACACCCAGCAAGCATTTTCATGCTGCAGGCAATACTGGCCTCTGCCTTTCAGCAGCTGGGGTACCATGCCCGCAGCTGACATATCCCATAGCTAAGCTATGGGAATTGGTTGGATGGTCGCATCCAGAGGGTAGCAGTCAATGGCTCAATGTCCAGATGGAGATCGGTGACGAGTGGTGTCCCTCAGGGATCCATATTAGGACCAGTACTGTTTAATATCTTCATCAATGACATAGTGGGATTGAGTGCACCCTCAGCAAGTTTGCAGGTGACACCAAGCTGAGTGGGGCAACTGACACGCCAGAGGGACAGGATGCCATCCAGAGGGACCTGGACAAGCTTGAGAAGTGGACCCATGTGAACCTCATGAGGTTCTACAAGGCCAAGTGCAGGGTCCCGCACCTGGGTCGGGGCAACCCCCAGTATCAATACAGGCTGGGGGATGAAGGGATTGAGAGCAGCCCTGTGGAGAAGGACTTGGGGGTACTGGTGGATGAAAAGCTGGACATAAGCCAGCAATGTGCACTTGTAGCCTAGAAGACCAACCGTATCCTGGGCTGCATCAAAAGAAGCGCGGCCAGCAGGTCGAAGGAGGTGATTCTGCCCCTCTATTCTGCTCTGGTGAGACCCCACCTGGAGTACTGCATCCAGCTCTGGAGTCCTCAGCACAGTAAAGACCTCAGCACATGGACCTGTTGGAGTGGGTCCAGAGGAGGGCCACAAAAATGCTCAGAGGGATGGAACACCTCTCCTATGAAGAAAGGCTAAGAGAGTTGGGGTTATTCAGCCTGGAGAAGAGAAGGCTGTGGGGAGACCTTAGTACAGCCTTTCAGTACTTAAAGGGGGATTATAAGAAAGATGAGTACAAACTTTTTAGTAGGCCTGGTTGCGATAGGACAAGAGGTAACTGTTTTAAACTAAAAGAGGGTAGATTTAGATTGGACATAAGGAAGACATTTTTTACGATGAGGGTGGTGAGACACGGGAACAGGTTGCCCAGAGAGGTGGTAGATGCCTCATCCCTGGAAACATTCAAGGTCAGGTTGGACAGGGCTCTGAGCAACCTGATCTAGTTGAAGATGTCCCTGTTCACTGCAGGGGAGTTGGACTAGATGACCTTTAGATGTCCCTTCCAACTCAAACTATTCTATGATTCTACCCCCATATTCTCACATTTTGCATGGTGCTTTGTGTGCCTGAGGAGGTATCTTATAGTTTTGTGCACAGACTTTTTTTTTTTTTTTTTTTTTTAAATCAGCTAGAGCAGAACTTGTCAGATATTTTGAGGTTAACTGGAAATTAAGCATACTGGAGAACAAGTGATTTTACCTGTCTTAATACTATGAAGAGGGTGCTTTTGTGCTTTAAACTAGGGTAAAATCCAACATCTAATCAACAGCTCCAGGGGTAACTTGTTGAGCCTTGACAAAATTCCAACCTGGCTGTGAAACTGCTTGGAGGAACCTAGGGAAGACCTTAACAAAGTCCTTCTAAGAGCCAGTCCATTAGTCGTAAAAAGGGAAATCCATCTGGTGGAGTTGCCCAGGAAGTTTAAGATGAGAGGGTTCCCCTTTCCAGATTCACAGGAAACATGTATTATTTATTTTTCCCACCCTGTTTTTTCCATATAGTTTTATGCTGAACTTCCTTATATCTCATGTGAGTGACACACTTGAAGAGGAAGTTAGATATGTCCCTTTCCCAAGTTCACCACTGTGTTTTCTCTATACACTTGGAAATTAAGTCAGACAACAGAAGCAAAATCTCTACAGGGAAGGTTATTTAACAAATCCGTTGTCAGGCCCAATCAGGTCATTTTGTTCTGTCACTTCATATTTATCATTTGTTCCCTGGTCTCCAGGCGATAGGAACATTTGCTAGTCAACACATAAAAGTAAGTTAATCACAATGAATCATTTGCCAGGACTGACCTTTTCACAGCTGCTCTCCCATGCCCCAACACCCCCAATATGTTTGTAAGTCAAATATGAAGATATGTTAGTGATAACTCAATGAGCTAACAGCTGATAACATTATGTGTTCTGGATTGTAACTTTTCCTTAAAGCAAAAAGAAATATCCAGGCCTTAGAAAGAAAAATAAAAAAAAAACCACCCCTGAGTAGGAAACAAGAACTTCCAAGCACAGCCTTCTTCACAGAATTGCCCAGCAATATTCACTCAAACATTTGGTGAAATTCGGTGTTGTCCCCACCCCATAAATTTACAGCATGGGGAAAAAAAAAAAAATATCTATGAAAAATAAGTCTGTTCAGCAGTGACTTTAAAAGCTGGGTGCAGAGAAGGTCAGGAAAGGTTGTTATCTTCACCTGGTGGAGGTACTCCCCGCACTCCCAGTTCTTTCCAGGTACAATATCTGCAAATATCTCAGTGTCTTGCAGGTGAATGAGATCACGCACAGGGCCTGTGAAACCATCTAGTTTTACCTCTGGCAACAGAAGTCTGCTATGGTTCAGGTTCATACTGAGCGCCAGCTAATGATGTTGCTCAGGGGATGATAAGGCTCAGTGCTCTTGGCCTAGGGCCAGTGCAGGTTGGGAATCTGGTGAAGTAGGTCTCACAGAAATATGCCTATTCTCTGCCTAACAAATACAAGTGCTAGCAATGATGCCAGAGATTTCTTATTCTAAGGCTAAGAGCTTTCCACAGGCACCTGCCTGGCACTAGCCTGCTAATGACATCAAGGAGAGAGCACCCCTTGTATCCTCCTTTCGTCCCCACTGCTCTCTCCAGGAACGTACTGTTCACACCAACAGAATATAAAGGGCAAGGAGGACAGCTACACTCTTCTGCCTTAGGCACTCCCTTCCTGCCATTTTGGTGAATGATATCTAGGAATAGCTCAACAGCTTGTTGACAAACTAGATCAAGAGTGTCCAGGCTGTGTCTAGCCCAATACATGCAGGCATTCAACCTGCTCCACGTCAGCCCTCATCTCAGAGATGTTAAATCTCTGCATTTTAAAGCAACACAGACATACACTTGAAGTAGATACCCAGCCAGCAGTCCACAACATTTTCGGGTCTGCCTTTCTCAACTAGGAATATAACAACAGGGTTTTGTATCCACTGTACAAAGTGCCATATTCTAGACAATGTATTCTTTTATTTGCTCCTAACTTTATTACATGCAAGCACAAAATGCTTTTTCAGACAGTAAACATTGTCTGCAGTCCTTCTCTTAGCTACACTCCTGCTATCATTCATGGAATGAACGATAATACACTTTTTCAACAAAGTTAGAACTGACAGTTCCCAATCTGGTCTTAAGCCATGATACCTGTCAATATAGAAATGTCCTGTCACTTTAAACTGATTAGAGCTGTTGTTCAACTGATGTAACTAGATCCTTGTAGTTTTGGGATCAGCCACTGGAATAAGGTATCTAGACAAAAATACAGTTTATGCTAACATTTTCTCCTGTGTAACAACTTGAATAAGGCCATTTCATCTGAACAGAGCACACAATCACCCCTCAAATAAGGCAGGTATATGTTGTATCATCATACTTATATTAAAAAAACCAAACCACAACCAAACAAGACACACCAGCAAAACCAGATTTTCTGTAGGCAGAAGAGGGGAGGAGGGTGACAAAAGTTACTGTTCTCTGAAGAAAACTGGAGCACAGAAATGCTTAATCAGTCTCAGTAAAGTTTGAAAAGGAAAATGCAATAGCTTTGCTTCCCATGGACTACGTTTTTCATCCATTTTCTAATTCCCAGGAAAGTCAGTTGGACTCTTTCCACAGACTTCACAGAGAGCTGGATCAAAGTTCTTCTGCCATAATGATAGCCTTCCCATTCATCCTAGTTCACTAGGACATTTATGCATGTCCATGACACAGGGGAGGGTGAAAGAATATTTGGCTAAGAGATGTGCATTTTCCCCCACATGAATGCCATTCCTGAAGACTAAGGCAACCACACTTCAGCCATTATTGTTACATCTGCTAGATCTGTTAAAAACAAAATCCTCCCACTTTATTACTAAAAGGGTGCTAAACAGCTATGAAGTACCTTAATCAAGTTTTTACTATTTTGAATTACTGCTGGCAAGCAAAGAAAATAAGCTAGAGCAACATCCAGTCACGCAGAAGAGGAAGTATTACTTTGCTTTGCTTATGTTACCACAGCTATTCCTATGCCACTTGCAGGAACATTAGGGAATTACAGCTTCACCTCCCTCCTTGTATCTCTTACCCTCTCTCACACCCACACCCCACTCTGAAGGAGATGGTCATTTCCTGGGTTATAAAATGGCAACCTGCACAAGTTGCACATGTTTTGGTGGAGCTTAGTGAAACACAAATCTCTATAACACAAGAGAATAGCACGGAGACAGGACAAAGCCATGGACTTTCATTCTGTCCCTTTTTCATACTCCAGAAATGTATATGGGACAGAAGGTCATCTCACTCCATGTGCCTACAAAAGCCCTAATGGGGCTGTCACCGTTAGCATCAACTAGAGCTGCCTTCAGCCACCCCATGCTGTGTGAGAGCTAACCAAATCCGTCTTTGCCCTACGTTTAGGGTGGGATACCTTCCTGAACCATTTGCATTTAGTACATTTCACATACACCTGAAAACTTGACCCAAATACTTGCATTTCCATTCTATCTCAATAAAACCAAAAAGGAAAAACTGTGAATATTTTAGCCCTGCCTGGTCTTTATACAAGCTGAATAAGTTCTTAAGAGAGACGGATTTTTTTTTTTGCCACGTGACTATTACCATACCATACTTTTAAGCAATAGAATTAAATACAGATGGCATGTTCTTCATCACAGCTGAATTTGATCTCTGTTGTGATATTTTAATAACAAGGTAAAAACAGCATGCACATAATAGCAGGCTGAGGAAAGTTTAAAGATAAGTCTTCTCTTCAAAAGTAATAATAGCAGCACATTCTCTTCTCTGCTGCTGCTTTAGGTAATGACTTTATTTGGGTACCAACTGTCAGATTCATGGAAACATTCTGAAGAGTGAGAATGTTGAAATACTTTCTAGAACAGGGATCACAACAGGCATGAAGATGACAGCAAATGACTTTTCAAGAGAAGCATAAGACAGAAAAAGGCATTTCATAAATGTTCGTAACATATTACCTGCATAACTCGCCCCTCCTAGGTAAAGATCTCTATCCATTTGAATTTAACTTTCATTACTTACAAGAAACAAAATGTAGTTGATGTGAGGTTTTATATATAAATTTTCTCCTTTTTTTTTTTTTAAGGTATCACTGGAATATCAAAGTGGGCTCAGACTCTGAACTATGGTTCTTTTCCTTCATTTATTACGGAGTTTCAAAGATGATAATGGTCAAAGTATAGTGTTGTATGTGTTTATCTTGTATTTCACAACAGTAAGAAACTTCAGTACTTTTTAAAAATTGCTCAAAATTATTACTAAGAAAAAGCACTGAAGTATTTTGAGAAATACACTATTACAAGAATGCCATTGTCATTAAAAAAAGGTTATATTTTAACATAAATTCAACACGACTTTCAAAAGTATAAAAGAGTGTTTTCACTTTTCAGACACATCCTGTCAGAAAACACATTGGAACTAGTTGATAAAATTATTTCTGTAGACATGATGGGATTTATTTAGAGAATCCAGTAAGAGATTTTTTACCAGTCCCTCACAGATATTTACCCCCCTCCTCCTTCTTTCCTTTACCCAGATCACAGGGATCACCGACAGGTTTCTCATTAGAGCTTCCCACTGTCACAGGAGGCCTTACACATCTCCTTCAAATTGAAGATGTTCACTCTTTTAACCTAATTCTCTGCTAATCTCATTATGGTTTCATATATACATGAGGTGGCAATGGACTTTGCCCAGTATACACTAAAGCACAGCTAACCTCACACATGATAAGGACACTTTAATACACATGACATATTAAATACAGTTATTACCAACTTGTTTGATGCCTTCCATTTATAAAGTTTCAGGGTTATTTATTTTCCGATTTGTAGATTTCACTTGCACAGTGAGGCCCACACTCAAGTAGTATAGAAGAAAGAAACGCAATCTGAATTCAGCCAATGTCGTGTGGGATGAGCAATATTTACAACAATATGTAATGTCTTGATGATGCACAGTAACAGCCAATCTCTGCTTATATACATAGTGTATGTCATCACCTCAATGAGGAAAGAAATGCATAAAAGAATCACCTCCATGAAACGTTGAGAAATACCCATTTTCACATACTCAAATTTTGAAAGTATGAGCAGAAGGAAAAAAAATAATTTCTTTGGTGAAGAGCAATCTCAATTTTAACACTCTTACGTGACACAAAATCATAATGAACTACACAGATAATTTGCTAGGAAAGCCAGCTAGAACTGGCTCTTCAGACACAATCACAAAGCAGTTATGTAAAATCCCTAGAAGTATGATAAATATGCTTCAGCAATATGAAAGTGTAGAGGCTCTCATAGTAACAGGAGAACCCATAAACACACATATCTTTTTCCAGAGAGACTAATATGCTCCTATGCTTAAGTTTGGCAACAGCAGCCTTTCCCTTCCAACAAACACTGTAGAAGTGAGATGTCAAATGACCATGACCAGCAAGAAAAACCTAAGGGTTTGCAAGGTCCCATTTAAGTTTCTGAAAAATAAGGGAAGGCAGTCGTCTCACATTTTAAAAATTCCCTTCCTAGGTTTTCACCAGGTTGTTTAGACTCCTGCCCTGGCTCCACCTGCTGTTAATTTAGAGCATCTGTTAGAGTCCAGCCATCACCACTGCTTCTGGGACCCAGCCCATCTTTCATAAGATTTTCATAAGACTTTTTCCCCATATGAGGTATGTGTAAATGGATTCACATTTTAATAATTCAGAGGAAAATTAAAATAATGCTTCCCAAAAATGTAAATCTCCATCCCAACTTGTTGGTAATCCAAGACATATCCCGCATCATTTCATCTTGTAGCTCTATAGTGAGGTTTCACTTACAATTCTTATTCCCTAGCTTTTTTCTATTTTTATGTTAAACAAGTTAAAATGAATTACAATGTTTTGTTTTGTTTTTTTTTTTTTTCTCTGCAGAAAAAAGATTTTGTTTTGGCGGGGGGGTGTTAGGATAATCCTTACTAATTTTTTTTTTTTCTTCCTTTTAACTGTCACCATAAAGAAAAGAATAAGATTTTTATAAAGGCAAAAAAGGCAAAGCTTTTCATTTTCTATCAGATGCATCTAGTTTGAATAAGCACATTCCTTTATAGAACATCAACCAGAATGAATAATTATTGCCCTCTCATTTGACAAAGCTAAAATGGTTGGCTGGCTTATAGATGAGATTTTTTAGTGTAGGGACATAAATCTCCCACATTTCCTTTACATCCGAGTGACAAATCTCTTTGCTTTTTTATTTCACTGTGTCTGGGAGCTCTGAATTCTATTTATATACAGGAATAAAACTGTTCTTCATTTCCCACCCAAAGGTCTCCTCTTGACAGATCTCCATTACAGCTTTTCTTCTGAAAAACTGGACGCCTTTTATCTTTCCTTATCCTTTCCCATGTTCCCAAGTATCAATCTTTATATAACACCATGCAATCTTTATATAACATCATGTATTTTCACTCAGCTGTATTCCACTAGCCTTTACGAACATCTCCATATACGTGTCCACAATGCTGAGACAGCATTCATAGCAAAACTAGTTGAGACAATGAAGAGTTACACTTTTGGTTACAGTCCGTTGGTTCTGATGTGCATACTTTTCTCAGCAAAGGAAACAGGGTAAGAAATATATAGGAAGACAGAGTGGAGGGCAGGGAAAAGTGGGGAAAAGTATGTTTTAGGCCAAGTCATAGTATTATAAAAGGACAGACTGGAAAGGACTTCTGGAGGCCATCTAGTCCAACCCCTGCACAAAGCAAAGCTAACTTCAAAGTCAGACTGGGCTGCTCAGGTCCTGCAAAGTTGTGTTTCAAAGGCCTCTGAGGGCACCCCAACCTCCCCGGGGTGACCTGCTCCAGCCTCAGACCCGCCAGTGCCCCGTGGCAGCCTCCAGTTCCTGAGGGGTTGAATGACAGTATCTAAACAGAGCTCCTGAAGAGTCTCCTGACATCACTGCACTCTACATATTACATTTATGTGGTTAATGGCTGTGGAAATTGCAAGTAGCAAGTACAATGTCTGCAGAATTGTTTAACATTCAACTGAAGCAGAAGCATAGGAAGATCACTATATACCCAAAGAAGTAATTTCCCATGACCTTGTCATTAAAATACTAAAATTTAGTAATATTCTGTGCTATTCCTATATTGTAGCCATTCCTCAGAGGCTCTGGAAAAACTAAAAGCATCAACCAACCTTCCCCATCTTTTATAGTAGGAAAATATTTTTATTCCTAAATCAAGGCAGAGCGCTGACTGACCACTAGTGATGCAGCCTTACACAGGAGACAGCAAAGGAGCTGTAGGAACTTCCACACATCTGTAACATTCACTACTATAGTCCTTCCCATACTATTAAAAAAGCAAACAAAAAAAAAAGGGGATGGGGGGTGAAATTCACCTAAATGCTCAGCCTTGACCCACCTGTGCTCGCAGCAAAGCCTATGGATCCTGCAGTGTCTTTACTGGAGCAGCCAACCTCACACAGAGCATTTTCAAAGGCTCCCTTAAAATTTCTGACTACTAGCATCATTGCAAATAAAACTGCATGGAGATTTGCCATCACAGTGACCTGCAAGTATCTAGATTGACAGAATGGACTGTCATCTCATATGATAATAGTTAGGTCCTCAATAATTTCCCCAGTGTTTATTCACATAAAGAAAATTTATTCCTGTGACCTTTGCTTCCTAAAATTAAGCAAAATAATTGGAGGAATTATTCTATAATTGAAACCCACAGCATGACTATTGGCAGCTCAACTCCAGAGATTTTTACCTTTAATCCACACCTCATAAAATCTGTAATGAACATTACAATTAAATACACCAGGCAATAATAATAATAATAATATGGTGCTGTTTAAGAAGGCCAGTAATGTTATTCAGTGCTGTCAGTGCCATAAACAGAATGCACAAGAGAATAACCCGATAATAATGAATTCATGACTAGCATTCCTGTTTTGAACTTCCTTTCAATGAACACTTTGTGTTAAAAAAAATGACTGAGTTACCAATTCGTATTTGAACATCAGTACGCAAAAAGGACAAGTGAGACATGTGGAGCATATATAATGCGACAGCCACTGCTGTATTAGAAATTAATCAGACACACTTCTGAGTCAAAAAAAAAAAAAAAAAAAAAGAAAAGATGCTCGTGGAGCATTTTTCCTGTTTTCTCTCCCTTGTGTATTGTAGACAAGAGAACAAGAGACTGCAGGTAAACACATCAGCCTTCTATAGTCTCCCAACACCACCTCCTCCTCAAGTGTAATTAACTGTTGTATTTTTTCAAACCTCATCTTACCTCCCTCTACACACACAGCTTTCCAATATGAACTCTCAAACACCTTTTATTTTTTCCTGTTTAGCCAAACCTCAGTTATGTAAGAAGAAAACCAGAAAATCCATTCCAGGGCAAGATTAAGAAAAAGAAAACATTGTTTCCTGATGTGAATATTAAGTGCATTTCTAGAGAAATAAATGATGCAGCAACAAAATATGATTTGAATCAACTTTTCACTAATAACTTATGGTGCCTATAGGTACTTACTACTATTTGCAATGTTTTGGGACTGACGTGAACTAGATGGAATATGTCAGTTCTACACACTCAGGTCTCAAAACCAAGGAATCTTTGTCTGATGGGTCCCTGACTGAGCGTGACCTTTCAAGGCAACCTGGACTACATCTTTCTTACACTCAGCACCCCAAAGAAAACCAAAAGGGCTTTGAGTCTCTAGTGGCGGGTTTTATTATAATATAAGCTAGGGCCTTTTAAAACAGAGGCAACACCTCTTTGGTGGGTAAGACAGGAGAACAGTAAGAGAAACTTGCAAACCAGTCTCCCCTCTGCTCAGTCTGCCTTTTCCAAAAGGATCCTTTTGTTCGTGCTTTCACCCTCTCCAATGCTTCTTGCCCCCTGCTCCCCCCCCAACCCTCTTGAGACCCAAGGGGACCACGTAGAAAGTCACCCCAGCAGCCTCCTGTGTGTTTTCTCCTTGCTGTTCCCAGGAATTACCATCCTCCTGCACATTCATCCCCGTCTCCCCTGGGAACAAACCCTCACCCTTTCACCACAGCCTTCATCGAACCCAGCACACAGCACGCAGGACAAGGCAAACAGGCAGCTGCCTTCTTCCCTGCAGCCCCACCACAGGCAAGAGAGCAAACAAAGGAATTAAACAGCTATATAGCCCATGACACTTTAATAGAGACTTATTCCTTCACCAGTGAATAATTTAACTAAGACTAGAGGACTTTAGAGTTAATATACTGTCCTGATGTTCATTGCCAGTTTTTAAAGGCCCATCCTCCTTACTATCAATCTGCAGTTCCCCCCACATGCACAGAGCCTTCCACAAAGCCTGAGTTAAGCAGGCAGCCAAGTCACGTCATTTGCATTTATTCTTTTGTCAAATTTTACAGGGCAGTTAAATCTATAAAAGATTACCAAGCTTACAATACACACTGTGTTAGCTGTCTATTGGATATTTCCAAAACACACACCCACAGAAAAAGATTTTAAAGTGGTAGAATCCAAGTGACACAAAAATACCACAGAGCCAAAACAATCCTCTGGCAGCAGAAAGACAGGCACAAGCTATTCTTACATTTTTTTAACTCTATATTTGCGCTAGCAATCTGCAGGAGCATCTATCAGGTGTGAGGGAGGGGTGGATGGCTGAGCAGCGGCCCTCCCCCACCAGCAAGGGGCAGTCACCAGTAACCCTTCGCTGTTAGTCCACTATCTAAACAGCAGCACGCGTGGATTCGACTCTGGGAATATCCATACCCCAGTACACGAAATAAGCAATGAAGTCCCGCGCTCACTCAGTCCCATATGTGAGGCCTGTCTTTTTTTCCCTATCCTTTTCCATGCCCTAGCTAGAAAGCAAACAAGTAATTCATCAACCACCATATTTCAAGATGTATTTAATGTGTCCATTCCCATATTTGCTTTTGCTGGATTCTCTTCTCTATTTTCATTTTTTTTTTTCCTCTTTTTCTTCAAAGAGTTTCTTGCTTTATCTCTGCATAGCAAGGCACATCTGGTTCAGCTACTTGGCAAGTTCACAGGGTAGACCTTCATACAGATTCAAACTACCCCTTCTAAAAAGGAACAGTGGTATATTATAGACTTAAAGTTCTCTACAAAAAGCCACAAGAATCTCAATAGTCTGATCTTGCCCAGTATCTCCAAAACTCCCTGCCTAAAATTTAAATTTGCAGGAAATAAGGACATGGATAGTAGCCAGCTGATGTATATTGTTACAGTTATGTGCTAAAATCTGGATTCAATTTCCAGATCTGATACCAGTTTCCTCTGTGATTTTCCACAAGCCTCCATTTCCATCTTCAGGTCTGTACACTTAAGATATCAATATTCTCCTGCATCCTCCAGAGATTCCAGATAAGCTTTTTGAAGGGCTATGCTATGCCAAAGACAGGAACAATATTTAAAAAAAAAAATCTAGGAAAAAAAAAATCCAGAACAAGGGTTACCATAAACAAATAGTAGGTTTCTTAAAGTTATTGATATTATACTAAAGCTGTAGCAGAGGTCTGCAAGAAAAGACAAAACAACAACAACAAAAAAATCCGACTCATAGTTATCTGAAGTGACCAGAACACACTTGATAATATCCTCATTTTCAGATCACAAGCTTCCACTCTTCATACACAAAATTGAATGTGGTCCACTCTGGACAGGAGCAAACTCTTAAAGAAATCTAATATGTAAAAATGTAAACTTTACATTTGAAGATTCAACATTAATTGATTTAAAAAGATTGTCTCCGAGACCAAATTAAAATTTGGCAGCACATATACAAGTTAGAAAGTTCAAAGTCACTTTCAAGTGTGAAGTCACCTTAAAGTGCACCTTTAAATCAAAACTTAAGAGAGACGCAGATAAGAACATGACTCCAGATCTCTACAAAGCACAATAAATTCCTATTTGTTAATAAAACAAAGTAATCCTTACATATCAATGACAGCCAGGCTTTCTGTTCGATTGCTGTGGTTTTTTGAGAAGATGAAGGATGTTACCATTTCCCCCCCTGTTTTTAGAGAACAGTACCATTGTCTGCAACTAGAAGCAGTAAGGCTAACAATACCTAATGGCAGAGTACTGCATTTAAGTGGTGCTAAATACTTACTGTTTTTCTGATGCCTTGAAATCTAAATGCATTCTTAAGAAAATTACTTGCACTATCTGCATAGCATAAAACTAATCTTACCCCACAATTATTTTTAAATCTTAAAATATGAAACCAAATTCAAAGAGAAATTAAATAGGAAAGTGTGAAACTACTGAATTGAGGTTTAAATTCATAACAGCAAAAAAAAAGCATCTCTGCAAAAGTCCAGTGCATGCACTTCACATTTTTCTTCAAGCTTAATTCTAAATAACTTCATTATACTTAATATTTTTTCCCCTCAACACCAGAGCTATGAATCTTGCTAATGATTTTGGCACTGTTACCACTGTCAGTTCATTTGAAGTTAGATTTGCACCTGGCTTCTGATTGCTAGCACCCATTTACAAGTTTAAATCAATGAAACCTATTAGCATGTTCTCTGTGATGCACTTTAATTTTATAGTAATGTATTATTAATGTAATCATCTCAACAAGCCTTATACTGTATAAAAAGGAAAACTTGGAAGGATCCAAGCTACAAAAATTTAATAAGCTAAGAAGTTATTGTACTGTATATTACTTTAATATTAAAACGTAAATAGTTTGGTGAATATTCACTATAACTTATAATTGACTCACTCTAGGAGAAACGTGAGTAAAGCTGACAGAAAATTAGCAAAGAATGCAACAGACGAAATCTGAACCCGATGCAATCTATGTAAATAGATCATCAGATTTTATTGTTATGGGATTTCTATGCTGAAACAAAAGTAGCCCTCCTCCAAAGCCAAGCACGTACAGTGCATATATTAGATACTCGAGTTGTCGATGTTACCTGTATTTGACAATGGGTAATTACTTTTTCCAGAAAAAGATAAGGTTGGTTGCTGATGAAATGCCCTTAACAGACTCATTGCCTAAGAAAAACCAAGGAAGTAATATTTAATTCAAAAGAAAATTTTCCAAAAAGCAGGGAACCGAGTATTGAGTGTCACTCAAACCATAGTGATGGAATCCCACAAATCAGTTCTTGAAAGTTTTCTCAGTGTTAAGGATTTGGTCCAAGACTTTGTGTCTTGAAAAGTAAGCTCATTGCAATAATTTGTTTGCCAGAATTTGAGACAATCTCCTATTTCTTCTTAGCCTATTAAAATATGCTCTGTTAAAATCAACCAACTGAAAACCAGATTTCGTTACTTTTTCTTCTTATTTGCTTATGGGTGCATCTTCCAACTATAACAGACCCTCAGTTCTTCCCATCATACTGATGAGATAGTTTTCTAAGTATATCCCTTATATAGCCTGTGTTCAACTAATGACAGTCTTTAAGTAATCTCATTTTAAATAAAGGTCAAAATTTGATATTCTCTAGGGTAAGCAGGGCTGCAGAAAATGAAACTAAAGCATGTGATATAGTAATGCCCCAGACACGAAATCATTCTTAAGCTGGGTTTTCACCATTAGAACTAATTAGCTTTAGAGTTTTATGTGCTATTGCTGGTTAAACTTTGTGTTAATTGGCTTCAGCTCAACAGGCAGGACGTCTTTGGAAATGCCAGTTTATGAAATACAGTTGTTTATCATACCACTGGAGCAACAAGAAGGTCACACCATCTGATACCTGTAGCACAGAAAGCAAACGCTATTTCATGCTTCACGGCATCAACTAATCATAGCAGAGGCTGTGACAGATCTGCTCACAGGCTGTATCACATCCCTGGACTGGTATATTGTGGGAGATGTTACCCTCACTGCAGGTCAGTACCAGAGCACACAGTCCCGGCAATTTAAACACATGCTTAGAGGTGACAGTGTGTTCAACTCTACAAGCCTGTGCATAAGAGCTCTGTAACGGGACCTAAATGGGATTATTGAGGACCCAGGGCAGCAATCCTGATGGCTCCCATCAGCTCACAATCCGTTCGCTCCTAAGCGAGGCTGAAGAACTGCAGTTTGGCACATTGGGGCTGATAGGAAAAGATCTATCACTCCAGAGAGTCTGAGGACCCTCACCTTTCTTCAGAGGTACTAGGAAATAAGCATGATCAACAACAGGCAATATAATGCTTACAGAGAAACCAGTGTTCAAAAAAAAATATCTTAGTCTCAAACAACTGTAGCTACACCCAAAATTATAGAAAGCTCACCTCACAGAAGCTCTGAATACAAAATTCCCTCTGTGAAGAAGAGAAAGCATGGTGTGATCAATACAAGCACACGCTGTTTTCTGTCAGCTTGAAAGGCAGGCTGAGGCACATAAGACAACGTCCTGTGCAACCTCCAGCTTGTGCTATCCAGCACTGCCATGGAACAGGAAATACTGTGGTTTTAGAAACTCAAATGTATAAATGTTCATATTTCTTGAAAGTCAGACTCACCGTACATTACCCAGTGCTGCCAACCCTATGTTTTTTTCCTAAATCCCAGGATCTGTGGTGGGTTTTAGCCAATATCATAGACACTCAGAAAATTACAGGTATGGAAGTGAAAGCTCATACATCATCTTGTAGTTTGTCAATACGTGTTAATCACCAGACATGCCGCATGCAACAGTTGAAGGAGAGTTCATCAAAATTCACAGTCTGCATTGTTTGAGGGGCAAAATCCAATAGCAGATGTTCATGGAATAAAGATCAGTGCAAATATAACACAATCCAACGTGCCCTGCCAGCTTCAAGCAGCCTTCAACTTTGTGAGACCTCTGAGACTAGGGTTACATTTGAATCAGTATATCAGTATCTGTTGTAAGTTTCTGTCAGTATGTCTAAACCTCCTTGAAGGCATTTACGCTTCTGATCTGCTCACCTTTCTGGGGCAACTAACTACACAAATATGGTGCCTAAAAGTTCAGAATAAAAACCACAGATTTTGGTTCAACGGCCTAGCTTTGAGTCTCATATGATTTTTCAGATCTTTGCAACAGATAATGCTAAATGAACAGACAGAGATTTAGACTACCCAAGTAGACTAAAATAGAATCATATAAAAAGGAAAAGAGAACAGGAAAAAAAAACCACATTACCTCTCCTTCCACCCTTACTGAATTGCAAGGTCAATACATGAGACATTGAGAAGACATGCACATAGCTAAGTACAACTCATAGTCACAATTGTGCAAAATATATTATATGCATGCGGAACATCTGAAACTCTGGCTCATTCACAGTAGCTCACATGGCTAGAAAAAAAACCCTGAAACTAATCATTGATCCAGTATTGTCTCAGTAAAAAACAACAGGATTTTTTTCATTCTTTTGTGTAATATCTATCCAACCTCACTCCCACTTCTAACCATTTTTCCTTTGTTTTGATTTATTCAAGAACATATTACGAGATGAGGCCAGAAAGGTTAGACATTATTTCAAAGTAGGAGGTGGATAAAAGAGCTTAATATTATCACCCTCAACCCTCCAATCCTCAACACATATCTGATTTACTGTTTGAATCAGAATGTGCACAGGAATATTATTAGCCATCCTTGTTGCTCAGTGCAACTTTATGTGCATGCACAAAGCACCTGCTACTAGAAGGATGGAGAGGACTGGTGCCTGAGGGTTCATAATCAGCACAGAGAATTGAATTTTTTTTTCCTCTCTTAGATGCCTGTGGAAGCCTATTTGAAAGTTGTAACTGCAGGGAAGAAAGGCAAAATAAAAAAGTTCATGGAGCGAGGACAAGGAATATTGGATCTAGGGAGAAGAGGTGAACATCTTGACAAGGAGAAAGAAGGCAGGAGGAAGGAGGAAGAACATGAACATTTTAAAAAATATGAGAAAACAAAGAAAGAGGTGATTAAGAAGAGGTTGAAGGGAAAAGAAGTCACTGGAGACAGTGAAAGGAGAATGCAATGCAGAATAATTTTTTTTGTAATTAAAAAAGGAGGGGAAAAAAGAGAATTCATGTGAGAACACTAAGCACAGAGACAGAAGAAAGGACAAGGTGAGAAAAAGTATCGGGTGAGGTAAGTGGAAACTGTCATGAAAATTCACAACTGGCCCATGCCAACCAAGGAGAGAGGTTAGGACACGAAGTATAGAATTACAAGAGTAAACATTTATTTCACATGCATGAGGTGTCCCAGCCAAATTGGGGCAACCCAAACGTGGTTTTACACAGGGTTCTCATATCCTTCAAATGTTCAGGTACAACATGATTTGACTAATCACTGTCACCCACACTACTGATTACTAATCATAGTAAAACTTTGCAAAGCAACTGTATTTCTGCAGCATTCTTGATACTTGCCTATTGATCCAGATGTCCCTGGAGTCAGCCTTGCTATAGTTACTTATCTATGATGCCAGACAACGCTGGGAAGGTTTCAAAGATGTGTTAGAGGGGCTAGAATGCTGGCGTTATCTTGGTTGTCCAGGGGTATCCTTTATCCTCCACAAACAGCTCTAAGGTTCCATGAAGCAAAGTCCTTATTTCTAGGGCCGGGCTGTCTTTTAGTTTGTTTTACTTAAACATGAACAATACCAGAGTCTCCAGTAAAATTCTACTACCTCATTACACTACAGTGTATGTGAACTTTTTAATATTTATTTATTTATTTATTAGTTAGTTAATACACTTTACTATAATGACTGATTGATATAATAGGGAAGGGAATTTTCCTAACAAAACAAAAACATTCTTTATCTATTGCATTTTTTACAAAACAAACAGAAAGCATCTAATTCTGATTCATGATAAATCTTCTAACTGGCCCTAAAGGGCAAATATTAAAAAGTTCAAAGAAGGAAAACTCCTTTTCTACACCACTGTTTCCTGACTATTCTCTGATCCCATCAGCCATTTACCAATCAGTGAATCAGTCAGAAGGTATTTCCCAGGTGAATTGTTATTGTCTGTGTATTCTGGGCACAACACACATTTTCTACTTTTATTATTTCTTTAGATTTATAGGAGATGTCAGCCATTCCAGAGGGGCCTTTTCTATGCTCTACAATCCTTTGCAGCCAATTTCACAATCTTATCAATATCATTGCAGTAAACAGAGAATTGCTCAGTGCTCACTAAACACTTATTTCTATAATGGTCTACAGATCAAATAAAACACTAGAGGAACATAAACACTCTCATACCCTTTCCAGTGACTTTAGAGAGGCTTTCACAAAAATACCTCTGTAACTGCCTGCTCTTGTTCACCATTACAAGAAGTACTCTCATCTTTGCTAACGCTATCAGAAACAGGCTAGATACTGTCCCTCTTAACCAAATCCCAAACCATTTATAGCCTTCAAATTGTAAAAAACAACAAGGATCTTGCTCAAACATGCAGGTTGCCAGCACAGTTCCCCAAGCTGCTGCTTTCGGGAGACTTTGCTTGAGACCACTGGGAAACTGCTGCCCTTACCCAACACATCAGGTCAGCGTGACTGTGAGCTGGCAGACATGCATGCAGGACCAGAGTAAGGTCAACCTGCTGAATAGACAACAGTGTTTAACTTACCAGTTTAGGCAGATGAAAGATGCACAGTCCTTTTTATGGTGGTTATCCAAAAAACTGCCAACCCAAATACTAAAATGAAACCGAGGATGCTAATAGCAGTTTTATTGCAGGTTTCCTTAATGCACATCAAGGTTGTCTAAATTTCATACCCATCCAGAAGACTGACCTATCCCTCTTTGGAAATTGATAATACTACATTGCACCTCCACATTTGCATAGCTCCATCAGTTTTATGACTGTGCTGTGTCCATAGAGTCCTGATTTGTGGATAGCTGAAGTCTTTCTTCACTGCACTGCTCCAGTTACCAGCAGGCAGCTCCCCAGAGAGAGTAAAAGGGCTGATCCTACTTCTGATCTTAATAAAGGGACTTCTGATTCATATTTACAAGAAGTAACAAATACTATGACCAGGACTAGAGGGGCCCTGCCTCCAGCCAGGTGGAGGAAAGGGACAACCAGGTTTACTGGACTGTGTGGATTCAATGGCCTGGCACATCAGGCCCACAGGAGTATAAGGCTCTAGTGGACACTGATGCACAGTGTACCCTAATGCCATTTGAATTCATATTTTATTATTGCTTTAAGCCATCTAAGTACCTCCCTTTTTACCTACACATGTTGAGAAAGTGCTGTACAGGGGTTTTTTTAGTTTTCAATCTCTTGCATGTTCACTTACAGCAGCTTTGATGTTCAGCTATTTGGTCTTTTGCGTGTTTTACTTCATTAACGTAGAATGCAGACATCCTAGTGAATAATTACCTGGGGTAGGATCCTTGACTCCCATAGACGCATTCTTAATTTGACATTTAAATTAACATCAGATTATGGTGGCTTCACTCAAAAGTCACACCAAAAAAATCACAACAGTGGCAACGTACACAAGAATACGTCCACTGGAAAAAAAAAAAAATCTGTCTGCTAGATATGCTACACAAAAGTGCTAAGTTATTTATGGAATTAATTCTATTGCACTGTTGAAGGAGAAACAGATTGAGGCTGTGCCCAGAAATAAATCAAGAGGAGGGAAACCTGTCACAAGGCAGCAAACAACTGTTATTAAAATATTTTCTAAATGTGGATAGCAATGGGTGGTCCATTTTGCATGAAGAGCAGCTCTGAAGAAGATATCCCAAGCTGACTCTAGAAGCATTAAGGCGATTATGTCACTTGAATGAAGAATCCTTTAGCAAATTCACTTATGCACTGACAACGAACCACTTCCTACCTTACCAGCACAGCTACAAGCCTTGTAGCTTTCTCAGACTATTGCAAACTACTTACCACGGTCAAATAAGCAAATGGTGTTGATCAGATATCTGTTTCCAGTAATAACTCAAAGGAGTCATGGATATCTTAGATCTTAGTTGGCAACTTCAATATTGCTTTTTCTGATTTCTGTTGAGGAATCCCAGATCCAGATAAAAAAGCAAGGTTGAAGCTGGCTGTGCAGCTGATGTGTTCAAGTGCTACTTCTTTATAGAGTTATATTCCTACAGGTGAAGTCAATAAATTGGAGTATGCAAATTCTAGATTTTTAGCATGAAAGAATAATTTCAACAGTTAATGAAACCTATTATGACAGATACACGGCAAAAGAGATGAAGACTATCCTATTTCTTAGCCTACCGAAAAATTGAGTTGCAGAAGTGTGAAAAACACTGGCTCAGCCTGCAAGTTTAAGTTGCCTATTTTCTGTCATGACTGTTCCCAAACTTTGAATTGACAGGATAGAAAATCCAACTGCAATGTCTGGATCCAAACTGCAAGGACTACATGACACAAATCACTGATCTAATCTAAGCTCAAACAATTCTGACAGTTCAACTTGTACAGCTGCTTTACACTAGATAAGGTATCACCTTATCTGTAATACTCTTATTTTATCAGGTACTGTATGTGGCCTAAAAACCATGAAGCTATAATAAACCTCAATCGTATTTTCTGACTAATACAACAGGAATCTGACTGCTTGAATACAATTGCCACTGAAAGGTTTGAGATGCAAGGCAGGCATAATACCTTGTCTTGCAGACTTCCTGATTTTCTTCCTATCACCATAGCATCCCTTTCCCCACAGCTATTTATTTGATCTACTTTGCAGGGTTTAGTATACAGATGGTTATTGACTGTACTGGGTTGATTGTTGACTGGGGAAGGCTTGAAAATGCAAGGAGCCTGAAAAAGCAGAGGTCCTTTAGTTACAAAACATAAAGAACTTCCCTCTTGACCACAGGAACTCATAAAGAACTTCCCTCTTGACCACAGGAACTGTATATTTGTACAAAAACTAACAAAAAACTGTTCCACCAAATATCACTGCTAGTCTTACATTTACTCAGCTCAAGCACCTGCTTTGGTGACCCAAGCGCCCATGTGCCATAGGGTCATTCTCTATCTCAGCTAAAAGGCCTTACTCAGCTACGTGGAAGTGCTAGCCACAGGCTTCATAGCTCCTCACAGATTTTTAAAATACTCTAGAAATGCTAATGAATATTATTGATACTATCTAGCAGCTCAGGTAAGGCTGAAAACAGGAGGGGGAACTGTCACTGCACCATGTAGGAGGAGATACTGGTCTGGAGTGGTGCTTTTGCCCACCAGGAGAGCTCAGGCAACTCCTGCTCTGCCTCCCAAGGCCATGCCTTGGCAAGCCTGGTCCTGGTGGGAAGGGTGCGGTGTGTTGCTCTTCCAGCTAGCTCCTTATCTTTAAAGCACTTCCCATTTGCTATGACCACAATTTTTAATTTACAGTTTTTAATCTAATCGTTTAACTTATTTCCTCTCCCAGGAGCAAGAAAATAATCATATTCTGCCATGTGAAAGTCTGCTCCTCTCCTCCTACCCTATGCTTTTGTCTGAGCTAGAAGACCTGCATACATTTTGCTCTCTGCTAGGGTTGTATGTTTTAATTTTCCATTATTTGTGTTTAGTGACTCTTGTTTTATGATCATTACAAAAAAGTGAATACTAAAACAAAAGCAAAACCCTCCATCATCTCTGGTACTCTACAAAGGATTTGCATCTAAAATCGCCCACAACTTTGGTTCCCACAGTAACTCAGCTACACTGCATGTATATATTAACACATCAGAGCTTAGCAGTACTGAGAAGCATACAGCACTACTAGAGTACAAGCGGGGAAGAATCATAGTTGCTTTGGTAACCATCACTTCGAATTTCCTGACTTTTTTTTTTTCCTCCTTGCATTTAAATTCTCAGCCATAATTCTACATTAACTCAGGTGTCTGCATCGATATTCATAAGATTTAAATAAAATATAGTTTCCCCGACATTACAGCCTGACAATTGAAATGTTCTCATTTTAAGCATATTCCCACATATATTTAAAATTACTCTCATCCAGGGCTTTTGCTGAGATGAAACAAAACCGAACGTAAAGATGGCTTCTGCTCTGGTGGTTTGACTAGGTGGGTGTACACATAAGTAAAAACCAGCCACAACTCCAGAGCTGCTTTAACACCCTCTTGCCATTTCCCTCATACACCAGATACAGATGTGGCACAGCGAGCACTCAGGATGCTGCCTCCGAAGAGTTCTCCGTGTCAGCCCAAATACCAGTGTTTATCACGCACGCGACAAACAGCTTTACTACTGATCCTATCAATCTGCATTGGAAGGTTTGCCAATACATACACTGCTAATAAAAGCACTATCTACCACCTTTAAAGGAATGCAGGCTCTTTTTGTTTTATAGATGATTCATATGTCCAATTTTAATTATTATGAGTTTGACTGGCTTATGAAAAAAAAAAACCACCTGTGTTGTATGAAATTAATCGAGGAACCCTTTTTACCAATATTTCCTTTCTCTGTGGAACATCAGTATTCCACTGCTGAAAAAGTTATTTCAATGTTCAGAGCAATTAAAAAAAGAAAAGCAACCACAAAGAATGAAGATAGCAAACCCAAGGCAAAGGCTTTATAGACTCAACACAGAAATACTATTACAGCAGACCTTGACTAAGGAGAATGATGGCAAATTAACCGTTTACAAAAATTTCTGCCTCCAACAGAGAGATTTCATAGGAATGGATAAAATTGGACAGTGATTCTAGAATACAGTATGTCATTTGTATTAAACAGGAAACCTAATCTCTTAAAAAAAAAAAATATCTTAACAGCCAGAAATTAGTCCTGTTAGGGAAAAGAAAAAAAGAAAAGGAAAAAAATAAAGCAAGTCACACTTTTCCTCAGTTGCTCAAGACCATTTATTTCACTAGTCAGAAATTATTGAGATGGAGTTTGCATACTGCCTAAGCCACATTTAACTCTCTGAGGGCTTTTAGAGGACTTAACTAGTGAGGAACAAAAGTACCCACAAACTGCAAGGACCCAGCATTACTGACACGACGATAAGAGCAGAGGGGAAGCAGTGGGCAAGGCAGAACTGGGTGAGAGGAGCCCTCCAGTATGCTGCTGGCACTGTAACTGGAAATACAGGGAGATGCCTGACTGCTCCAGATATGCCTCCCTGCTGAACCAGCAGCTCCCGGGCACAAATGGGCCACAAGGAAACCAAGCTCCGCATCTTCTACTGTCATTCTAAAGGTTGCACTAACCTTTAAAAATCAGGTGCCGCTACTTTGGCTTTGAAGAAGGCACAACTTGAGTTTGTGAACAAGATGGAGGAAAAGCGATACCCTGTGATCTTTACAATATGGAGACATTAATCCTTTCCCCGACAAGCGTATGCATCAAATATCATGTAAAGCCCATTTGAGTGGAACATACACCACTTTCTCTGTCAGTTCAAGTCACCTACAAAATGATAGAAACCAAAAGAAATCACCTTAAACCTTAACTCCCTCTGCTCCTCAAGTGCAGAAGAGCTGATTTCCTGGGATGGGTGGCATTCATTTGCATCCTTGTGAAAAGACTAACTGGAAGTCCATGTCCCATACTGAGGCCCCTCCCTGGCAGAGCCTTCAAACAGCCTGAGGAGAGGAAACTTGGACCTCCACAGCTCATCCACAGGATCTACCTCGTGATAACACCTGAAAGTGGACCTGAATCATCCACAAGCATTCAAGCCAAGTGTCTCAAACCTGCTTATAAAACTGTAAGGATTATACTGTCTCTGAAACAATGCAACTACTGAGCAAGCTCAGAATCCAGGTCCTACCCCTTAAGAAGGAATTTATTTTTAAATCCTCCCCATTTTACATATCTCTTCTTTTAAAATAAAATGAAAAAAAAAAAGAAGCCTCCTGACAAGTGGAACCAAATGCTTATGGTTCAAGTCTTGCTTTTACTGGCTTGCCATTACAATAAGACATATCAAAACAGATTAAGGCGGCTAATGCTGAATTATGCAGAATTCAGTAATACAGAATTACAGTAGGAAAACCAAGTACTTTGTCAAACTGTCTGTAGAGAACTTGGAAGTATCTGGGGCATTTGCCAGATAATAACCACTGAGCATTTCTTTCCACAGAACAATCTATCATCCTAATTTTTTTAGGATCTCAGAAATCACTTATATAGATAGAATGTTTCCACAAAAATTTTCATTCACTGAAAAATACCTTCAAGATGGTCAAAACTATTCACCAATTCAAATTAAATGTGGAGAATAAATTTGGATGAACAAAGAACTGAACATTTAAAGGGGTGCCAAAATAATTCATCTGGCACACTTCACTTTTTTGGGTTGGTTTCCCAGCAGCCATCTGCAGAACTGGAAAAGGAGGTGCAGCTCCGTCTTATAATTTAGAGTCTGCAATAACAGGACACACAGGCTCAAATCTAGTATTTGAACAGCTCTACCTGAAGCACCTGGGGACTTCTTTGCCTCCTATTCTCCATACTAAAAATCAAAATGCAAAAAGATAAGAGGCAAATTACAGAAAACGTGTGGAGCCAAAAGTAACAGGCAGAGTGCAATAGGGCCTGCAGAGGCCAAGCAGCACGATTTCCATTTCTCTGATTTCAAAGACTGTAGCCCTAGTTCTTAGGACAGCTCTGGACAAGGAAGGCCATGGGAAGCAATGCCCAAGCCCCCCTGGTGCCCCTGGCCAGACCCTCCTTTCCTTCATCCTGCGGCTCCCACTGCAGGCACGGCTGTTCCTGTCACCTCCTGGCTCCAGCCAAACCACACTTGCTTTCCTCTAACACAACTCTGCTTTCCTCTAGCACAACTCCTTTCCTTACTTATAAATCAACTACCAGTGGCTTCCATTTGTATCGCATTTTGCATGCAGATACACTTTGCATGACACTATGCCCACAGTGTTTGCTGTACCCTGTCAGGTTATGCCTTACAGACTGCATTAGATTTTTGTAACAAAAATCACCCATTGGAGTTCTTCGGAAGTTTTATCAGAACTATTCCCCAGTCTAAATATATCAGGCTTGATGAATAGGAACAATTCCTATAGCTACATGATACAGGGTAGCTTGATAGGTAGCTCAAGAGCAGGAATGACTCTGGTCTACCATGTCTTCCTTAGATAGTCCAAACAACTACTACTGAGTTCCTTTACTGATGTGCTATAGGAGAACAGCTGCTGCTTAAATGAACAAGTTAAGTAAATGAGTTGAAGCTAACCTGAATATTAAGTCTCAGTATGGAGTTCCTGTACATGCATTCACAAACATAAGGTAGCTGTCTTAATGATTTGGTGAAACTGTCATTTTAATAAATAAGCGACCTAATTTTTTGGTATTAAAATAGGAATGATATTCTTATATCACCAAACTTTCTTCACACTAGTAGAGAAGCTTTAGACAACAGCTGTTGTTTTGCTGGAAACTGAGCATGCTATCACTTAATTCCAGAGAACAAAACTATCCACTTTAATTTCTTAAAGTAAAATGGAGCTAACGAACCAAGTTTATCAATTACCTGTCAAATTATAGGACCCTTCAGAAACCTACCCTCTGAATCTCCAATGATTTCTTCCTACCCACCTCTCTGTGAGCTGTTGGAAGAAGCTGAATTTAATTAATCTAGTACTTTTCCTGGCTCCCACACTAACTCAGAGATGATGCTGGCAAACCACGGAAAGGCTCTCCCCATGGGCAGGGCTGGTCAGACACAGGAGCCTTCTCCGTGCAGCTGTACCTGGGCCACCTCAGCCACCGAGCATCAGCATCTCTCACCTGCCAGTAGAAAAAAAAAAAGTAGAAAAGCAGGCCTAGAATTAACAGAGTCTCCAGAAAGTTCACATTGGCAGCTACTGGAGAGCCCCAAAAGGCAAATACAGACCTGAAATAGATCTCTGCTAGTTAAAGAGAACACAAAAGAGTATTTTGGGCTATAAATCACACCCCTGCAATTCCATAAAATATGTTCCAATTATTTTGAAGTTAATGGAAATAACTAAGAGGAAGTTTTGTGCCTAATTACTCCCCAATGCTTACGCCTGCTACTGAAGCATTTGTTCTGGCATTCAGCCATCCGGCAATGACGTAGTGAAGCTAATCTCTGCACATCATAGTAACTTCTTGCTTTGGATACTTACATCTAGGCATTAGTTTTGTATCTGAATTGGGCTTTTTCATGGGGAAAAAAAAGACCAACCATTCTATTTTGTATAGTTGTATAAGTTACATTATCACATGCACATATTACTTGAGACAAATTAGACTCATGCCTGTTAACTACATACATGCTCACAAATTATCTTACTGAACTCCCCCTTCTGCAGGCCAATAAATGGAAATAACACCAAGGAACAACTTCATTTCTCCATGTTAGAAGTTCCTTATCCAGCATAAGAATACCACAGAAGGAATCAATAAGATCTTTTTGTTAATTTGTACACAGATGACCTTTATGAGATACAGAATAGAAATATCAAGTTTAAGGTCTGCCCTTTTTCTGTAATCCAAATACCAATAAGGAACAGATTAAACATTTCCTGGTACTCCATTTCACAGGGGCCTTCGAATGTTTCAAGCCAGGGAACAGAAGTAATGTCTCCTGAATGGATGAAAGAAAACATGGGATTCCCTCTGTACCCCTTCACCCTCACTTCTCAGAACATCTCACGCTGGAAGGAAAACCAGTTTGTATTTGGTGAACGGGGGCCAGGGAGTGAAAGCACTTATTAAATTTCAAGCGTTGGCCGACATGAATCTCAGGGCACCACTCAGGACCTCCAAGAGCCAGGAGCATCCTCAGGTACACTTTGTGCTCCCACAGTGGTCCCACCCTCTGTGGACATGCTTCTGCTCTTCAGCAGATCTGTCACCACCCAGCTGGATGGTCAGGAACTGCCAGAGATCTCCGAGGGACAGCAGGATGGAGGCATCACACATCCATCATGTGCTGCAATGGGAACTGATAGACTACAGCTTTGTGGTTCATCCCCCTTCCACATCTGCACCACAGACCTGGGAATACCTTCCTTCAGAAAAGCAAACGCCAAGATATCTCAGGGTAGATTTTAATTCCAGATTGTAACTGTGTTCCACAGTACTGCATCTGTGTTAAGGCAGCAAACACACAGGCACTTTTAAGTTCTATCCCCATCCCCTCTGTACAGACTAAGGAGAATGACTGTAGTTATAACAGTGTAGTCCAAATGTAATTCATTCAGTCCACCTGCATGTATAAATTCCTCCTTAATAGACATTGCTGAAACCATGTCTGAATAGTCCTTTGGGGGCATTGTGAGAAAAGAGAATGGCTTCTTTCCCCAAGACTTTGAATAAACATAAAATAAAAGTAAATGTAGTTGGCCTTCATTTTAATGAACAAACAGGATAGTAAGCATATTGGCAAAATAGGTCAGCAGAAGCAGGAAATTAGGAAAAAAGCAAAGCTTTGAAAGCCTAAATTAAAAATAAATGAAAAACACAAGTATACATTTTAATTTATAGTAGTTTCTCATTTGTGGTCAAAACAGCAGTAGATACTAGAAACTATTTATCTGATTTTAACACTAATTAAGAATATGCCAACGCTTCCCATATCCCCACCCCCTAGAAAACCCCAAGAAAGCAACAGCTTTGAGGCAAATTTATTTATTATGTTAATAGCTAGTTAAGAATGTATTCATAAGCATGGCCCCAAGCGCACTGAAGTCCCAAGAATTGGTCCCACCTCAAGAAGTCTCTCCTTAAGTTCCATTCTTGGAGATGCTTGTGGGAGTACCTCAATTGTTTTGACTGGATCACCTTAATTTATAAACAATTTCTTTGTCGGAGTGCAGCCCTAGCAGCTGAAAAACCTAGCCTAGCAGGTTTTGAAGGACAAGCTAATTTATTCTCTGTCCAGGTAGGGCTATCGATAGAGAAACTTTCACTAACAAAAAAAAAAATCTGCAGTTATACCAATGCAATTCTTCAACATTTAGAATAATTTATATTATGGAATTTGACTGACCAAACTTGGAAGAATTTGGCCCTACAGCTGGGGATTAATTATTCACTTCAGTGATTAAGTATAAAGCAAAATAAAATCTATTTTTTGCTATATGACAGTTTACTAACCAGCTGGGATAAAAACAGCGAAAGATGACTTTTTAGTCATTAAAATTAATGAATGAAACAGACTAAAAATATAGAGATCAAATCTCCTGGGTAGAAAGGTGCAATTTTTATAGTCATATTTTGGTTCAGAACCAAAGCACGTTTATCCTCTCAGCTAAAGGTATATTTTCATTTTTTTCTAAGACTGTCCTGACAAATTAAAGAAAAAAAGGCCAGTAGCTTTACAGAAACTATGAGGATTAAAAATGTAATGACATATAAAATACATTTTAGTTGGCTCACAAGACAGTATGTACTACTGAACTTCACTTTCGTAATGTTTTTAATAGCAATCGAACAATATAATAGGATATATTCACGTTTTCTCACTGTATACTCCCAATTGTCTTTGGTGGGTTTTTATTATTTATTTCTTAACCCAAATATATTGTTCTGAGAATCTGAATGTCTCAGAGGACTGTAGGACCTTTTAATTAAGCCCTTTTTATATCTAATAAATATTCTCCAAATGGTTAATCCTCTAAACACACATCTTTCTCCAGCCAATAAGCTGTTTGAATTCCACTTTGCTCAAATGATCTCCACCAAACACTGCCACAAAACGCTAACTTGGCACTTTCATTAATAACAGCGTTACTAATAAAAATATAACATTTAGCCAGATGATGAAAAGACAGCCAACATCTACATGCCATAAAATTAACTGAATAGTTATCCAGCTCACAAGGGCTTTGAAGAGTCATCCATCCAGGAATACAAAGTTATTTGAGCCTCTAGAATTAAGAGTTATGCAGTTATGGAGTAGTAATATACTGTTATTTTTAAAGAAGTATTCAGAGATATCTGTAGATACACATAGGTCAGGCTGCAAGCACCACTTAATTGTACGATCTGTTATAAGACTGGTTTTGGTCAATTATATCTTTGACAATCTGAACCATTTCAACTGAAATATTTTATCCAGGATGCCTACTTTGGGATGCGTTCATTTTACATGGACCATTTTAGTAAAGAGTTCCAATCATTTCTCAGATTTAATAATTCCACTACTTAACCCATGCTAAAAGCAAACAAATGAGGTGGCAGTGGTTTGACTGAGGAGCTCTAGCATTTTTAATCCATTAGAGCAGGGAGGAGAGAGCTCTATGCATCTGAGGAAGACTCCGTCTGGTTTCCCCAGCACCTCTGCCAACCAGAGAGACTCCTCTGTCTGCAGAGCCCATCCACACCCATTCCTTTCCCCAGGGTCCCAGAGCATCATCCCCACCAGCTGGTCAGATGCTGGATGGAAGAAGGGTAGAGGCACCCTGAGGAGGAGAGGAGATGAGGAAAGCCTGAGGATCAGCCAGGATGGGGGATTAGGATGCTTAGGGACATGGTTTAGCAGTGGACAGGTACGGTTGGACTTGATGATCTTAAAGGTCTTTTCCAACCAAAAGATTCCATGATTCTGTGATAACCAGAAACCCACTGTGAGATGTGTTATATCCCAGTCACTCTGGTCTGGACATTCCTCAGATGGGACAAGACACAGACTTTTGGCAGAAAACTTGCATGCATGGGCGAGCAGTCTGCATCCCATGAATGGGGTGGAGATCCCATGTAGACATACAGCCAACAGTGGCATCAAGCTGGGAACCACTGTTTGAGAGGCATAAGTTTCAAAATGGCCAGGAGGGCTGCTCTGCTGTCTGGACCATGCCTTTCTCATCTCTGAAAATCTGCATCGAGTAAAAGGGCTGGGCTCCTGAAAGTCTCAGTTCATGCACGCTCAAAGACTTCCTAGGAGTTGGAAACTGAATTCCCCAAGGACTTCAGGCATGTGTCCTGGCTCCAACCTGGCCTCGACACAACTTCTCTCCAATGGTCCTGCAATTGCCCTCAGCAACTCCACAAGAACCTACTGCAGCCCTGCTGCCCTTAACACAGTTAGTCTGTGACAGTGGCAGGAAAAGAGTCCTCACTGCCCAAACCATGCTCAGACAGTAACAAATAAATTAAACATTTCCCCACAGTTCAAGACTTACACATACAAAGCCTCAGTTTGCATAAGTTGAAGCAAGTCTTTGGACTTTAATAGGGTTGTGACAACTTTCATCAGTTGAGAATCTACTCCATAATGTGTGTCTATAAATATATTTTTTAAACAGGGTTCTTTGTTGTTTTTTTTTTTTTTTTTAAGAAGTGTTAAAAGTCATTAACAGACTAGATAAAAAGGTCTAAGTTTTTATGCACATCTTTCTGATTTCATACAGTCCTGCCTCCCTTCTCTAATTAGAGTAAGGTACTTAAAGTAATAACATCTGAAAAGCTGCTGGATGTCTCAAAAGAAGAGCCAGGGTTTCATAAAAGAAAAGTGTCAGGAGGTGAAGTGTTATCGCTGCAAGCAATAAAGGAAGTGCACTCAGGTAGGTCCCCATCATGGCACAAAGGAATCATACTTAAATATTTAACGTAATTTGCAGTGTGAAGAACAATATCCTACTTGTACTATCATGAGTATTAATCCTGTCATGTTTTCACTCCTTACCTTTCCAAGCATCGTCCAATATTCCCAAAGCATCAAGCAACATATGCACACATCCCCTTAATAGAAGACTTTTTTTGGGTTTTTTGCAATGACAAGAAAGCTGTGAACCTTCAAAGCGACTTACTTTTCTAATTTCTACCTACTCATCTAAACCTTTATAGAAACTGAATTCTTACTTTCTTCCTCAAAGCTGTCTGGTAAAGCAACAAAACAACTATCAAGAACATGGAGCTTTAAAAAACAAACAAACAAACAAACCAACCCACAAACCACTTACATAATAAAGCCTTAGTTTTTGTTAGCATTCAGAAGCAAAAGGCCTCACATGCCAAGACTTTCTCAAGTGAGCAGATGAAGTTGGGCATCTACTAATTGGGCCTCCACCTCTAACTCTAAGCAAAAACCCAAACAAAACCACATAGCCATAGACTAGGGCAGGAGAGGAGGGCTGCACTCTGCTAGAAGAGAAAGGGAAGAGGGGGAATGAACAAACAGATGAAAAGCAGAGAGAACTTCAAAATCTACTGGTGAAAGCAAACACAAATACAAGCCCAGCAGGAGCTCACACATTTTCTGGCTTACATGATGCTTGAAGCTATCTGCCCTGTAACATGTGAATCCCAGGCAAGCGGAGAGATGGGTCAGTGATGCCAGTTAAGCTCACACCACAGTGTGCCCGCTGGGTGCAGAGGTGGCACCTCACAACATGTCTAGATGATCTGTCCAGGAGTGCTGGGGAAGGGCCAGTTCTTGTGCTCATGTTCCATAACAAAAGGAAGGATCAAAAACAAGGGTCTGGAAGGAGAAAAAACGAAACAAAACAAACCACCCAAACCAACAGAAGTACCAAAAAAAACCCCAAAGTAATCACCTTGTTTGCCTGTTTGATAAGACAACAGAAGTCAGTAACTGGTCACAGAAGTCACATGCAAATAATACACCTCATAATTCTGGCAACTTAAATGTAAAATAATAAGATTTATTAGTAAAGAATTTGTAGAACAATTTGCTAAGGGCATAGCAGCAATAATAGTTTTTCCTCAAATACAATAAATGAATGAGAAACCTACAAGAGAGCTTGTATGGCCAACAACAGATAGCAAAAGGGCTACAAGACTTGTTTGCACCAGGAGATTTTTTGAATGATCCCACACCAAGTCTTTCGTTCATATAGAATGAGAAACTGTCTTAAACTAATGTGTCAGTAGAGTAGCTATAGAACAGATCGATAAAAAATAGTGACAAATTGTCAAGACCAGATGGTGTTCACCCAAGAGATTTGAAAGAGTTCTTATGTGAAATTGCCAAAGTATTGTCATAGCTATTGTGCAATATCCCATTTGTACCATCTATCATTTAAATCAGCTTCAGTGCTGGAAATTACAGTAAAGAATAGCATCATTAGATAAATGAATATCCACGATATACAGGAGAAGGGCCAACATAGCTTTAGTAAGAGAATTGATAGTGGACAAAAATATTAAAAACCTCTTTGAAGGAATTAGCTAACATGCAAATAAAAGGTGATGGGTTTACAAAATGCCTTTGATCAGGAAGCAGGACAGGAGCCACAAAACCAGCAAGGTTCCATATCAAAAGCTCTGAAAAACAACACTATCTTGAAATAGGAGGAAAGATCAACTCACAGATTAATACATGCTTAATGACAGAAGGAGTATGAATGAAATGCATGTCCAGCAACCCTGAGCAATTCTCAAAAAACTAAAATTATGAAAAACTACAGAAAAATCTCACAGTACCGAGCAATTGGGCAATAAAATGGCAAGTGAAATTCAAATGCCAAAGTAAGGCACATAACCAAGACTAGTTTTGGCTATCAACAGGCAATAATAGACTTTAAATTTGTTATTACCATTTAGGAACCCTAGTGTAGATCCACCATCAAATGTTCCAGTTAAGAAAAGCAAAAAAACCCCAAACAAAATATCCTACACAACCAAAGCCACCACAGACATTACTCGGTTTGATGGCTGTCCAAAGGACAACACAGAATAGTAGGAAGAATTACAACAGAAAGAGAAAACTTCAGCATGCAATTAGATGCACATGTCACATGCTCCCAGCTTGAATACTGCATGGAGTTCTGGTGTCTTTATCGTCACAAAAGCCTCAGACTAGAAATAGAGAGGTAGTCAACAAATTAATGGAAAAGACTTTTGCATTAGAAGGATTATTTGGTAGAACTGTTCAGTCTAAGTGTGGGAGAGAAGACAACAAAAGTGATATAAAATTCTGTAAAACCATGAATGATCTAGAAAGGTAAACAGAAAATAATAGTCTGTAATTCTAATGAGACGTGAAGTGTGAAATAAAATCAAATTAGCAAACAGAAGTTTGAATAAAACCCCAAAATGTACTTTTTCCAGACCAAATAAATACAGTGACACATGATGTACCATATGTTAAAAGTCTAAAATAAGTCCAAAAACTTTTTAGGCAAGCTCATTGATTAAAATTCAGCATCCAACAGAGTTCAGACATGATCTTGGTTCAGGAAGCCTGTAAATTGAGGAAGAGCTAGACGGGTATACAATAAAAGCATACTTTGGACCGCTGTGGTCGCAAATCTCTTCCTTACACAGCTTTGAATGAACACCGTCACCTACAGGGTGAGTATTATAAGAATGCGTCCTAGGTATCACACTGCTCAATTCCTTCTTTAATATTGGTAGGGACAGGCTACTTATTAAATGCAGAACCCATATCAACTTGAGAGAAGCTAGCCAGTGCTTTGAAACACAAAAGATATGCAAGATGTGAAGTAATCCTGCTCTCTTCAGTGCCCAGCCTTATATATCACTGCATTGCAACAAAGACATGAACCCTCCAAAGCAAGCTCAGTTAATGACCATTCAGAGGTCTAGAAAACAGGACTCATGAGGAAACACTGAATAAAACAGGATACTTAAACAGAGAAAAATGAACAGACATGGTCCATGAACACATGCAAGCTTCAGCAACTTTTTCTAGGAGCAAGGATAAAACTGGGATAAATGTCCTAAGCAAACAGCAGAAATGCTGTCATTCCTGACCTGTTCCAAAAACACCTCCAAACATCAGTGGGGAGTGACTTCAGCTGATCATGTGTAGGGGCACGGCGGTCATATGGCTAAGTCTCTTGCCATCCCTATATCTCTGGATTTAATTCAGTGATAGCTAATATACTACACTTTAAAGAAGCATAGATCTCAACATTTGGTGTCTGATACCAAAAGAGCTGAAGCAAGATAGACAGAACAGCCTCAGACATAAGTATACACACAAATGATTGGGGAAGAGGGGCAAGATTCACATCTTTAATATATACCAACTTTTCCCCTCAGTCTACATTCACCATAGCTGTCAAATTATCTTAATATTATTCTTTAGGAGCAGTTAATGTAGAAGTTAAAGTCCTGTAACCTTCCTTTAACTATCTTTTAATACCAGACAATACGTCAAATTAAAACTTCAGAATCAATCCATAAATAGGAATGATTATGTTCTTTATATTTGAGATTTAGATTATTAACAGGTAAACAAAAATTATTTAAGGCAAAAATAAGTGACATTTTAACTACACATGCTGCAAACAGAAAAATTGTACAAAACATTTATCTAATTTATTTTAAAATTCGAGTCAAATTCTAGCCCCAGACCACAGAGAAATCAATCCATGACAGTGCTGTGAATAATTAAACAAACAATTAGCTTTAATAATAAATGATACATTGATATAGATCTCTAGATTGGAATTGTTCACTTAAGGTCTATGACAATTAATGATAGCTGAACTTTGACCATTTTAGAATAATGGAATGTTAATACTATTTCCTATTAAAGCTACTCAACTTAAACCTTTTTGAAAAATAGACTTAAGAGGCTTGTCATTCTTTTAAGTCATGAAACACTGAGTATTTCAGAAGGAGGGTGCAATATTTGTCATAAAACTAGTCCATTCCTGAGCTCTTCTCCCTTGGAAAGCTCTAGAGGGCACAGAAAGACATCATTCAGTTACATACATGTAAGGGGAGAAGTGGGAAAGGAACGAAGGAAGAAATTACTGCAACCATTTCTTTACTAAGTAAATGCAATCCACCATTCTATACCAAGCTACCACCGGAATCAATGGCAATTTTTTCTTGGTTGTTAAGTTTAGAGAAAAATTACTGAAACTTTAAAAAAAAATCTCCCACAAATGACCTGACTTCCTGGTAAATTTTGCTTTGACACAAATAAGAGCTTTTGACTGAGTAAGGTCACACCACCAAATTGGGGCCCGTTCTGTTTAATATCTTTATCAATGATCTGGACAAGGAGATCAAGTGCACCCTCAGTAAGTTTGCTTACTGCCAACGGCCAACACCAAGTTGGGCAGGAGTGTTGATCTGCTTGAGGGTAGGAAGGCTCTACAGAGGGACCTGGACAGGCTGGACCAATGGGCCGAGGCCAACTGTATGAGGTTCAACAAGGCTAAGTGCCAGGTTCTGCACTTGGGTCACAACAACCCCACGCAACGCTACAGGCTTAGGGAAGAGTGGCTGGAAAGCTGCCCAATGGAAAAGGACCTGGGGGTGTTGGTCGACAGCCAGATGAATATGAGCTGGCAGTGTGTCCAGGTGGCCAAGAAGGCCAACAGCATCCTGGCTTGTATCAGAAACAGTGTGGCCAGCAGGACCAGGGAAGTGATAGTCCCCCTGTACTGGTGAAGCACCACCTCGAATACTCTGTTCAGTTTTGGGCCCCTCACTACAAAAAGGACATTGAGGTCCTGAAGTGTGTCCAAAGGGGAGCAACGAAGCTGGGGAAGGGTCTAGAGCACAAGTCTTATGAGGAGCAGCTGGGGGAACTGGGGTTGTTTAGCCTGGAGAAGAGGAGGCTGAGGGGAGACCTTATCGCTCTCTACAACTACCTGAAAGGAGGTCGTAGCCTGGTAGGTGTCGGTCTCTTTTCCCATGTAAGAAGTGATAGGACAAGAGGAAATGGCCTCAAGTTGTGCCAGGGGAGGTTTAGATTGGATATTAAGAAAAATTTCTTCACCGAAAGAGTTTTCATGCGCTGAAACAGGCTGCCCAGGGAAGCGGTTGAGTCACCGTCCCTGAAGGTATTTAAAAGATGCGTAGATGTGGCGCTCAGGGACAGGGTTTAGCGGTGGACTTGGCAGTGTTAGGTTAACGGTTGGACTCGATGATCTTAAGGGTCTTTTCCAACCTAAATGATTCTATGATTCTATCATTATTCACTAAACGTGTTACCTTGCTATTAAAGGCATAGGTTCCACGCTTCTATTCCAAAAAATCTATTACTGTAGTCTCATACCTTCCAAAACACTTGAAATACGTATTAATACACCAAGAAAACATGATCTATGGAGACTAATTGTTTAATAATCTTATTGCATATGTTCTTCATGAACCAGGACGTTCACATCCTGTTACCCTTTCAAGGATATTGCTCATGGTAGAGTGATTAAACACTGAGACACAGCCAGAGCAACGGATCCTCATAAAAGCTGTTCTTGCCATAGCCCCATAAATACTATTCTATAATATGACAGGGAAAACATGAATCAAACTGTAACAGTATTTAAATTGTGCATTTCCATACCATGGGAGAATTAAAGTTAAGAGCTGTTGCAGACGATGCATAACTGTCTGAAATAGGTGAGTAATCATGAAGAAGTAACTGTTTGATGACTATCCCGCTGGACTGCTTCCACTGGACACAATGAATTAGCTTCTTAGACCTGAGCAAGACTGCAAACTTGAAGCATCATCAGTGTCTTTGCCAGTAAAGGCAGAGATATGGCTCTAGTTTCAAAAGATATTTCAACACTGGTCAGAGGCCGTAATATATTTTAAAATAATATCCTTAATGGAAGAAGCTAGTTTGGGAATAATCCAACAGCACCGCAGACAGCATTTAGCTTTCCTGCACTGACAAAGATCAAAGAATCAAATTCTTACAGAGGGACGAGAGAGGGAGGGAGAGAGGGAAGTGTCATCATATCTTTTAACACCCACAGCTGAAGCATGCATAGAGGGCTTGATAGTTTCTTTCCTCAACAAAATGCTGAGAAAAATCACTTCTGTATAAAAATGCCAATATCGAACTATACATCCGAATAGTATTTCCCCTCACCCTTTCATAAAATTTGAATAAACATTTATACTAAGCATTGTCACTGGTTTTGCATACATTTTCAGTTTTATCTCCTTCATGGAAACATTAGCATGGCAGCCACCGAGTATTTCGCTTCATTTCAGCTACAGGTGTTAAAATAAAATTTCTATTTGATAAGCAGTTCAAGAGTCCCAGTAATGCTACATCTATTGCTATCTGAAGGGGAAATTACTGTTTAATATTTTCATTATGGTAATAGACAGAGGTTCCAATCTGATCAAGATTTCATGGAGTTAGCGAGGGACTGGGCTTACAGTACTTAAAGTGCAAGTTGAGATAAGATTCAATAAACACATCGTAATGTGACAGGTAAAATGGGTGACAGAATAGGGGGGTTAATAGTGGCAGCAATGAACAGTATTATTTACAAAAAATCCATTACCAGACAGAAAAGCAAAAGTAATACACAATTATGTAAAGAATTTTCCTTCTGTAGTAGAAAAAGGGGTAGGGCTTTGAATTGATCAATGTTATTTCTACATTAGTAGTAGAAATAGTACTTTCAGAGAGCCTGGAAAATCCAATAAGGATCAAGGGTTTGCCACTGGATGCAGTACAGACTAGAGCAGTAACAAGGCAAGAAGAGGATGAGAAAGCAGCATGAACAAGCTCCTCTTCTCCTGCTCTGCCCACCCTGGCAGGCTGCACGCACCACGTTCATATGGCATTCACACGGGTGAGAGCGCAACTCGACAGCAGCTCCCTGGATTAACAGCCCGGGTGTTTGCAGGCATGGTTGGAGGTATGAACAATGTACGGATGCGCCAGAAAGTCTTCAGAAGTTATCTGAGCATTTTCACACTTCTGCTCTGTTTTGTATGTGAGCAGGGGCACTGGGGAATGAAAGACAGGCAGGGGTCATTGCAGGACTGAGGCTGATGGAGCTACGGCGGCGTGGCTGGTCCAAAGCTGCCATCCTCTCAACTGCAGACAAGACCCGCTCAGAGCCAGGAGATCCATGGCCCCAGCATTTTAGAAGTAGCGATGATGATGATAGTAATAAATATGGTTTTTTAATCACAGTAGTTCTTAATAATGGTGGTGAGAGGAAAACACACCCCATTTGGAGCTCAAGAAACATGCCAGTAGAAAGAGAGACCAACAAGTGTAAATTTGCAGGTTCATTGAGGATTTCAATTTCCCATAACTGTACAGAAGTTGCCCCGCTTAGGGATCTGTTATCATCATCGCTTTCCTTTGATAAGTATATATTTGTTTAAGTACACAGAGAGAAAGAGGAAGAGCAGCACACATACACAATTTTGCACGACACACTGGTGAGTCAGACTTGTGCACGAAAAGATGAACTCAACTGCAATATGCACAAGCATAATGAAAAGAAAATGGTCTCAAAACAGCTGTGCAAGCTTGAAACCCAATTATTATCTACCTGACCATACAATAAAGCCATGCCAGGTTCTCAAGCCTAAAGGCCCAAATTAGCCAAGTATTTAACACTGAGCTTTTTCTCTGAAACACTGAGACAAGAGAATCAGATGTGCTGCAAGCCACAAGTCTTAAAAGCACTTCTCTTTTATGATTATTAACATTGTTAATGTAATTTTACTACTATGTAGGAAAATATTTGCATAAAGCAATTTTGAGGTAAAAAGATTTCTAAGTTGCCAAAGCACAACCCTATAAGATGCTGACCTTAGCCAAGGGCTTTCACAAGATGTTTTTGATATGAACAGAGTGTATTAAATGCAGATTTTGTAGGCACTCTGTGATTATCTCTTCCACTGATCACAAAGCAAGCCCTCTACCTCTACAAGGAGAGGCATGTTTTATTAGTTTAGACCCCAAAATGGAATCAAGTTGTATCTTCTAGATGAGACATTCCCTCTGCTGTGGTGCCCTGGGTCAGAGTACCCATCCTTGTTCCTGGGGCAGAGCTTTAGGGCTGCATCAGGAAGCAGCACAGCCCAGTAGGGAATCTGTAGTGTGAAACAGCTGGTGTTGAGGACATGCCATCCACTGTACACATATAGTGTATGGAAAGGTGGCTATTTCTAAATAACTCCTGTCTGATATTTCTATTTCTAAATAACTCCATGGATACACACTGGTGGTTGGAACACTTCATCTGGTTTAGTTTCATCATGGAGGGAGTGGTCCAATACTGCTCTATGAACCAAAACAGAAATACTGATTTCAAAAATGTATTCATAATCCAAGCTCAAACACTTACATAGACAAATGCTAAATATGGATTTCGACATATTTAGGCTATCAACACAAGTCCTATGGTCAAAAGGCCCATCTCCTGCTTTTTACAACTATCTTACTTTTTGATGTGTGAAGCATTAGGTAATTTAACCAGGGAACAGAAGAACATATCTACTGTTCAAACCAGTAGATGTTCAGAACATATCTACATTCCAAATCCAGGCAAGGACCATGAAACAAATGTCCTAGTTCATATGAGTATATAATCTTTTCCAAATATAGCGGAGTTGATGGCTTAATTGCTTCCCAAGCCTAAGGAGAAGGGTGCACGTGTGTTTGGGAATAGGGTGACAGCATGCACATCAGAACCACAAGAAGTAAAACCATTTCCCGAGTCTGTGGTACACATCACCTCCATCTTGAGTCACCCTGTATTTAAGTTTATTCTAATTTGCATGTGTTGATCTCTATATGGTTCAATCTATATGCCACCTGCTCTGTGACTACACATGCACAAAAAGACATGGGGACAGATTCCCAAGCACGAATCGTCTTTTCACACCGAGATAGCAAAAAGAGGCTCGCATCCTGCCAAACTTCACCAGCCAAAAGCCTCTTCCTGAAGATTTCCTGCTAGCACACATCTGCCAATGCCAAACCTTGGTGTCAACTTTTTTCTGCCCTGCACTGGGAGCAACACGCTTGCAGTGAACAAAGAACATACTGGTTCTCCCCTCTATGACAGAAATTTGTTACTGAAAGATCCAACTCTAGTGACCTAGAGCTATTTGAAGAGTTTAAAGTTGCAACAAATTCCCACTGTGTAAAACCTGGCTCTTGCCAGAGAAAAATCTGTACTTGAAGCAGTATCCCCCATTCAAAAGTGGTAATTTTAGCCATTGCAGATACTGGTTGATGTACTGTCTGGCTGTGAGGGGCAATGCTTCCAACTTGAAACATTTTCTACCATCCAGAGGGCTTCAAAGAGAGACAGGGGAATGGAGATTGGACACAGCTGTGCCAATTAAAATAAAGCAGATCAAGTTTTGAGAGCAAAATGAAATGCTTTGTCCTCTCCCATGTCCTTGGGCTGCAGTCTACCTCCTGCAGTACACAGAATAGAAAAGGCTTTAGCTTTCTTGTTATATACAAAATTCCACCAAACATCTTGAAAAACTGTGAAAAAATGCACAATTAAATACTGTTACTTGAACGCCATCAACAAGATGCTATTTTTGAGAGCATGTGTGACATGATGTAATTCTCCTATGCTATGCTGAATTTTAATACTGTTTTATAAATTCTGCACAGATTGAAATTTCTTGGAGTCTGAGAAAGTAGAGACAGTATTTTTGGTGAACCAGCTCAGAGAATTTTCTTTGTGACTCATCTGGGACATCTGGGCTCCAATGTTTATATATAAACTAGGTGGCTTTAGCTTTACCCTGCTATGACGACTGACTGGGAGAGAAGGGTATTGAAAAAGCCTAACTTTGCCCAAGTCCAGCTGTATTGCAAGATACCCAAAAAATGGCCATGTGGATAGCTCTAATGTAGCCAAGAACAGTGGAAAGTTATGATTAACTTTCTCCTAAGGGCAGTGGTGCAGAAGTGGTCTATTTGATGGAATTAACAGGGCTCAGCTGAAGGAACACACAGACAAGAACCTCTGATCTTGTATGTTCATACACTGTGCGGTCCAGTGGGCAACAGAGGTGGACCACAAAAAAAAAAGGCTTCATTCAGAACACTTCTAGAACCAAGCTGTATGAAAGCTTGGATCTCATCTTTGTGGACCATGCCTGTCTTTCATCATCGGTGGTTATAATAAAGAAGGAAATGCGCATCCCATCATGCATGTACCCAAGTCCATAGTTTGCAAGCAACTCTACTCATAGAAGTTTCAGACATTGTTTGCCCTGACGAATGAAAATGTTATAACCAAGATCAGAGTGATATGTATCAGCTTAACAAGAAGATCTGACTATGAAGCTGTCCTCCACATATTCCTTCCTCAGTACTGTAACTCATCAGGCAGAATAGGTAACCCACGTGGTCAATATCACTGACTCACCATTGGACAGTGTGACAATGAGTCTGGTGGTACAAAGTCACCACATCAGTAATTACCATATCATTTCTGAGCAGTTAGGGCCTTTGCAGCGCCCTGCCTCCCTAAGCCCTTCATTATGGAGGTACAACATGAGTGTACCATGCTTACCCTGGAATCCAAATATCAGAGATGATTCATGCAGAAAAATAGGAACATGTGGTTATAATGCTAAGCATGAAAATAAAGACAACCTGATTTATAAGCAAAGTCTGGCTGGCAGTTTGTCATCCTTGTTTTCCGTACCACCTTTGGAAAGCTCTGGGTATTTTTTCTTTTATTGTCTGTTTGCTGGGATTTTTTTTTTTTTTCCATCAAATTACCATTTACTGAGACATCAAAGGCAAAACAGAACAGAACTTGGGAAGAACTGCATGAGGGAGAGATTTTCTATTCATGAATTGACCAGGCATAAACCAGGCTTCAAAAATAAGCTGGACAGCTAATTTCTCTGAGACAATAAAGCTTGAAGAGGTTAAAAGATTGCAAGTGAAATCTGTATAAAAACAATGAAAATATGAGCCATCATTAGCACCAGGGTCAAACAGGCCACAACATGAAGCACTAAATATGTGATAGGATATGGATACTATATTAATACAATACAGCATCATATTGCAGAGTTATTATTTAGTCACTCAAATATTTGTTGTGCAGCTAGACTTTTAACTACAGCCTTTGCCAAGAACCGTGTATGAAAGCTATGATCCCCAGAGCATCCTGTTCCTTTCACGTTTAGGGCTCAACATTGTTCAGCATGCCTGTTCTGACAGAGCTGCTCTGACCAGCAATCAAGGGAGTGGCCATGACAGACAACAGATGACAAACTTTAATTAGCACCTGTATGAACACAAACAATTTTAAACAATTCACTGGTAAAATCTAGGATAACCACCTTTCTTGTGGGAATGAGAAGTTAGCAAAAATTTGAAGGAGTAGATATTTCTTCTAAGCAGAACCATACCTGTGTATGTACTGAATCTTGGAGAAGAAAAAGGAGGAAAAAATAAGTTTAAAAAAATGATTAAAAAAAAATTGCACAGCAGGACAGACTCGGAAAAAGGATGGACATGGGAAAGATTTGACACGAAAAAGCCAAGGTAAGAGAAGTCAGCTACAGGAAAGAATAGAGCAATCTGCAGAAACCAGACTTTCAAGAAAAGTTCTAGGGAGAAGATCTTAAAAGTTCCTGGCCCAGTTTCTAAAGAGTGCTTCAGAGAGGTGAGGATGAAAAAAACAACTAGTACTTTCTAAAACAAGAAGTGCTGAACCCTTTGCAAGGAATACATCTGTTTGCTTTCCTCACTGTGTGATCCTAAAGAGATGCCCTGTCAGCACACTCTTTTCTAGATCCTCTTCTTGAGCTACTTATGAGTTTGGAGGAGCAAGCAGTGGTTACAGGGCATTACTGATGAGGCCACAAGTTCTCTCAGCTCTCCAAAGAAGGTTCAAAAATGGGGAAACTAAGGAAGCAAGTTACTGCAGCTTACTAGCTCGATGCCCATCAGACCAACAACTATCTCTGCACATGCTGCCTTGCATTTGGTGTGGGCTAAGGACTTAACTTCACTTAGCCCATGATGAAATGTGGTTATACCAAGTACAGTTGCCCTGTTCTGACCTTGACCTAAGCACGCACGTTGCACTTCACAGGTTACTGCATGTCAGCTGAGCCACAATAACCTCAGCCACAGCCTAAGCCCTGGCTCTTGCTTGGAAATCTACAGCCAGAGGCAGCACCTTGTGTGTGTTCAACTTCAGAAAGTCCAGAAACACATACTCGAGTTCAGTGGGATCTAAATGCAGAAGCTGAATGAACGACTGTGCTGGTTTTGGCTGTCACAGAGTTAATTTTCTTCACCGTAGCTAGTATGGGGCTATGTTTTGGATTTGTGCTGTAAACAGTGTTGATAACACAGGGATGTTTTAGTTACTGCTGAGCAGTGCTTACAGAGAGTCAAGGCCTTTTCTGCTTCTCACACCACCCCACCAGTGAGCAGGCTGGGGGTGCACAGAAGTTAGGAGGGGACACAGCTGCATCAGCTGACCCCAACTGACCAAAGGGATATTCCACACCATATGACATCTTGCTCAGCAATAAAACTAGGGGGGAGGCTGGCAGGGGGGCCGTTGCTCAAGGACTGGCTGGGCATCGGTTGGTGGTGAGTAATTGTTTTCATTTGCATCCCTTGTCTCTTTCGGGTTTTATTTCTCTTTGTTGTTTTCCTTTTCATTACAATCTATTATTATTACTATATTTCAATTATTAAACTGTTTTTATCTCAACTCATGAGTTTTCTCACTTTTACCCTTCCAGTTCTCTCCCCCATCCCACCGCAGGGGGAGTGAGAAAGCATCTGTGTGGGGCTTAGTTGCCAGCCAGGGTTAAACCATGACAACAACCCAGGCTGTGATAACTGTTACCTTCCTACTTGCTGTGTTTCATCATTAGGTGTGATAATGGGGAATGTTTTGTAAAGGAAATATCTTAATGTTTTTCCTAACAGAACACTGTATCAGTTTTCCACTACTAATATTTAATTCTTTACCATACTTTGCCTTGTACCCTTATACAAAAACATAACCTTCCCATTAGAAGATCAAAAAAATCATCTAAACGTAAACAAAGCGCTCACTGAGCCAAGTCTGAAAGAAATAAAGCTCATACATAATTATTTTAAACAGTAGAAAACAAAAAAACCCACCCATCTGCAAACCCACATTAACACCACAATGACTTATGCGCCACACTGACTTACTCTTTGGTGAAGGAAAGGTCAGCGTAGTAGCACATAGTTGTACAGTCTAATCCATATACCTCAATTTAAAGGCCTGGACTCTCCCATTCAGTGCAATGGGGCAGTCAGGCCCCAACGAGATCTATAAATACCTTCACATTGGGTAGGAGCTTCCAAAGCTAAACAGTGTGAAAAGCTGAAAAGGCAAAATCAAGTTAAAATTCATACCATTATTCTGCCAGGGAACTATCCCATTCTCAGAAGAAATATTCAAAGCCCATGGAACATATTGAAGTTTTCTGCAAATAAACTTTGGTTCCCTCCAGTTTAGGTGGTAACTGAGCAAACAATCTGCAATTTTAAATTTTGAATTTAGGTAGAAGCTAGTTACTTACTTTCTTGGTGGATCTAGCCCAAAAATACATTGCATGTTTAAGTTGAGCATATGTTTAAATATCGTACTCAACTTCATTACTACAGAATTAGTTTATTCTACCAGTTCTCCTACTTATTTTGTGCTCCTTTCAAAATCAAGTTTTACAAATATCAAAACGAAACCTTAGTGTTCTACTCTAGTCCAATCCTTCCCTCCTCCTTTGCTAGCCATTAGCAAAAGTATTTCAGCCTGTATTACTGTAATATATAGGGAAAAATTAAAATCCCCTTTGATAGGGCTGTAGCTCTAATTGTGTCTATATCAAATTTTTCTCCTACCTCTCTTCACAAACTTGATTTCAATTATTTGATAGTGAACATATATCCAAACACCCTGAGCCAGCAGGTTTGCAGAGTCTATTCTTACAGTTTTAAATCATGATCTTTTGGTCAAACGCCACAACTGCCAAGTTAGCAATAGCCTTTCTGTAAAACAGAACCAACATATCAAAAGTTCTTTTGTACATATTACTGCATTGGAATAATACAAACAAGAAATAAAGTGGTTTACATATTCATGCTGTTATTGGGATTTTTTTGTTTTGTTTTCTTGTGGTTGTTTCTTTGATTTTTATAATGTTACTGTTTGAGATAAAATAGGAATTTATTGATTCACAGCAATCCAGGCAGTATGTGATATCCAGCCTAGGAAACAGTAAAGTGTTATGGGCTGTTGCTCAGAAGTCAGAGTGATTAAGAGGCTATTCCTGGATGGATTTCTACTGTTACATGTACTATTTTAACCAAGGCCAAATAAAAAGTCATCAATAAATAGTTTTTGATATAATTTATTCTGTGGAAACACTTTAAAATAATGCCAAGTTCTGTTGGGATAATTTGAAATTAAATCAGATGGTATAAGAAACCTGCTCATGGTGTGTATGTGCAAGGGGAAGGTAGATGCATGCCTGTGTACAAATTATTCCCAGCAAGTCACTTCCAGCTCAAACAAATACTGAACTAAGTATTCTCAAGCTACGTATTCACATCCATATATAGGTTTTCTAGCCACAACATTATGTAGTAAATAATAAAGAAGGCCAGCACTAAACTGGAAAAGCTTATTAAAGGTTTGTTATTAGAGAAAACTCCTGTTGTACAAAAATTAAGTTCTCATAATGTAAATTAACAACTAAAGCCACCCAAACCCCAAGCTGTTATCCCAGGCAAGGTAATTGCTTTGACTGGGATCTATCCAAGATTAAAACATCCACATTTTGGGGTCTCTGAAAAGCATTCAAGCTCCCATTATAGTCACTAAGTCAAGGCAACAGACTTAAGTGTCTACTTCAGGGAAAGCTGAACCACTCTCTAGGAGCCTGTAGCTGGTCCCGACTTGGAGCTCAATGCAGTTGCCTTAACATCCGTGTTTCATGCCATTTAAAGTGCCAAAGGGATGGCAGATACCAGATGGGGCTGATGGAAGACCCATGTGCCTCTGGGCTGACAGCTGGAGGCCACGAGGGATGCCCAAAGTTATCTTAACTGGCACAAGTTACCTATTTAGGAAATTGAATAGTTTCCTAGATGTTCACCAATTATAACAGGAGTAAGTGTTAGAGCTTACACATTCACGTGTAAGAGCTAACAATAAATGCTTAAATTCACGTACCAATCTCAAATTGCAATCAACCCTGAGATACATGAATTTGAGCCCTCATCTTCTGAGCTGAGCACACGATAGGGAAAAGGGAAAGGAGGGGTGGTTGTCTGGTGCTTA